>PVLD010020318.1:0-34188 GCA_004027595.1 Dinomys branickii
CAACATCAAAACAACATTACAGAAATGGAGAACAGATTAGTGATTGCCAAAGCAAAAGAACAGATAGGATTGAAAGAGAGTAAGATTGTAAAAGGGCAATCTGAGGGGTTCTTGGGATGGAAATGTCAGTATCCTGGTGGTGACTGAACCATTAAGCTACATCCTCAGCACTTTGTGTGTGTGTGTGCGCGCGTGCATGCACACATGCTCTCACGTGCACGTGTGTGTGTATGTGTAGGTTAGTAGGGATTGAACCCAGGGTCTTATGCAGACTAGGTAAGTGCTCTACCACTGAGCTACATTTCACCTCCTTTTTAAAATTACATTTTGAGACATGGTCTTGCTAAGTTGCCCAGGGTGGCCTTGAAGTTCAGTCCTCCTACCTCAGCCTCCCATGGGACTGCCACTCTGCCCGGGTGCCACTCTGCCCAGGTGCCACTCTGCCCTGGTGCCATTCTGTCCCTGCGCCTAGCTCTGGTTCTGAAATGTTACAGATGCTCTTTGACTCACAATGGAGTTTTACCCTGATAAATCCATTCTAAACTGAAAATATCATTAAGTTGAAAATTCATTTAATGTGTCTAGCCTACTAAACATCACAACTTATCCTACCCGACTTCAAACATACTCAGAGCACTTACATCAGCTTACAGATCCACCTAACATTAAGCCTACTTTATAATAAAGTGTTGACTATCTCACATACACACACAGATTTGTGTTTGTAGACCTCATGGGATGTGAAAACACAATATCCAAAAATACTGGCAGCACAGTTCACTAGGGGTATCCATGTGATTATGATTATCCCTCATAATCTCATGCTAACTAGTTACTGAGGCTGGCCGCTGCTGGTGCCAGCATCCCAAGAGTAGTGTCCCACATGTCACGGCATGTCACAAGCCCAGCAAAAGATCAAAATTCAAACTGGAGATGTAGCTCAGTGCAAAGGCCCTGTGTACTGGAAAAACAATTCTTCACAAAAATCTAAAGGGCTAGTGAAATAGTCAAGGGCTTACCAAAAGGTAAATTTACTTAAAAAATTGTATTTTGAAACAGGGATTCACTAAGTTGCTAAATTGCTCAGGCTAGGTTTAAACTCGAAATCCTCTTTTCTCAGCCGCCCAGAGTGATGGAATTACAGGTGTGCACTGAACGCCTGGCTTAAAAATAACTTGGAGGCACTCTTGCTTACAAAAACAAGGTCAGCTAGGCCACCTGGCCAGTAATATTATTGGAAATAGTATTTTCAACCAGAGCTTATGAACCCTGCTTAGCACTTTACCTCTTGGCAAACATTTGGTATAAGGAAGTAAATATGTCTGACTCCAATCTCCGAACAAAACTGTCCCCTGGGGCTGGAGGTACAGCTCAGTGGGCTAAGTGCTTGCCGCTGAGCACTAGGGCCCTGAGTTCGATCCCCGGTCCCGAAAAAAAAAAAAAAAAAAAACTGTCCCCTGGTAGCAAGCCCTGAGCAAGGATGTAAGCAAAGTGATGTAACTTACTTGTAAAGTGAAGGCAAAGAACTGAGCACCAATACTGAGCCCTACACATGACTACTATGAAGATAGATTGGAAGTCGGTAAAATAATTTGGTCTTACCTTGTAAAGATAAACATTAGTATATCCAGTGTACACAGAAATTCCACCCCTACTTATCTATATCCAGGTAGAGATCTTGCATACGGCTATTAGGAGAAATATACAAACACTAACCTTAATAGCAAAAAAATACTTTAAATACTCTATAGCAGTACAACAGAATGAACCATCCTTGGTTGTTTTTCTCTTGCTGCTGAGACAAAATACCTGACACCCAAAATGAAGGAAGGGGAGGTTTCTTTAGCTCACAGTTTGTGGAGGTTCCAGTCTGCAATCAGCTGGCTCCAAAGCAGGGACAACTGTTATGGTAGCAGAAGACAGCAAAAGCAGCCAGAGCACAAAAGGGGAGGAACAGGCCTCTTTTCCTCCCTTATGTTGTAAGCGAGCTACCCGTGCAGCACTGACACCATCTCCCTGCCCTCGCCTTACACAGGCTCCAGGTGTTCACAAAGCAAGGACCCTGGCCCCTGCTGAGCCCTTTAGTTAAACTTGTAAACTCCTCAAGCTGACACAATGAACCAACCCTCACAACATCCTGGAGCACAAACAGTCCCCCTAGGGGATGGCCCCTGCACCCGAGGATGTACAACTGCTGAGGGACTCAGTCAAGCTTCTAAACTTCTCAGGCTAACATAATGTATGACACCACGAATTCATGCAACAGAATGGATGAATCTTAGCCACAAGGTAGAAGGGGAAAGCAAGTCTTACAACAGTGTGAGACTTTATTTTTTGCAAACTTCAAAATACAAGTACATACATAGGCATACATAAAGAGGAGATACATATATATGTACACAAATGTATATATAGGTGCATATGTAAGTACAAATGTGTGTATAGTGCTTACAAACTTTTAAAGTGAAAAACAATAAAATTGGTTGAATGGTAACCTATTGGAAAGAGGCAGCAGGGACAGAGTAGGAAAGAAAATACAAGCAGGTTTTTAGTGAAGCTTTGCTACTGTCTGACCACTGCTGCCATGCCTCTAGCGAGCCCTGAGACACTCCGGCACATTTTTCAAGTACTCAGCACAACATCAATGGCCACTGCCACTAAGTGTGCCATTAAGATACACTCGAGCTGGGTGTGGCGGCCCACGCCTGTAATCCCAGCACTCAAGAGGCTGAGGCAGGAGGATCTTGTGAATTCAAGACACTGTGGGCTACAAAGTGAGCTCAAGGCCAGCGTGAGCTGCATAGCAAGTCCCTGTCTCAAAAAGAAAAAAAAAGACTCGTGTGGGGAGAAAAGCAGATCTTGCTTGCCAAGAAGGAAAGAGAACTCACTGAGGGTGCAGGGCAACCTGTGGTCACCATTATGATCACGCCACACCCAACAAGAACCTAGACTGGTGGCTGGACAGATGGAAGGAAAGAAACAGCCAGGAAGGAAAGAAAATACAGCCAGGTGCGGGCCAGTGGTCTGACAACAAACTGCATGAAGACCTGGAGCAACTGAAGGAGCTTCGGAGCCATAAGAAGCAGCGCCTCTCTGGAGACTTCGCGTCTGAGGCCAGCACACCAGGACTGCTAGCTCTACCGCGGGTGTGTCAGAAGAAATAAGTCTGCAGGCGTTTTCTGCTAACAGTGTGTTTAAATGCATAGATAGATAGATGATCGGTAGACAGAGGAGGGAAGTGGGGGGAGAGAGAAAATAAGGAAAAATAAATATAAATGATAATTTTCTAGTTTTTGGATTGGATGATAGTTTTCTTTAATTTATTATATTATGAATAAATAAAATTAAAAGGATCGTGTATATCTCAGTGGTAATGATAGCACATTTTTAATCAAAGATTTTAATTTCAGCTCAGGTTTATACAGCTGAGTCCCATTTTTTTAAAAGGTAAAAATAAACAGGCTCCTTGACGCATACACATGTGTAGGTTGTATGTGCCTGACTCAGTGAAACTTATCAGGCAAGCACATGTAAGTATTAAAATATTTAAGTTCTTATCATTTAAGTGTCCCTATATTTTATGTAAGTAAATTATATGTGCCTGTATGATGGATTATAAAAGCGAGCATTGCTCAAGAGGTCTTTGTTTCAGGTGGGCGGAGCGTGTGTGTGCACAGGCGCGAGCCGGCTGGGGAAGCGGGGCCCTCGCCCACGGGAAGGCTTCCTTGGCGCCACCTGATTCTCTGGCCTCATCTCTCCTGTTGGATCCTTAACTCCGCATTGACTCGGTTAGACCGTTTTAAAACCACACGCTTTTGTTCTCGGGCCCCATTCCCGTTTCTAAGGGAGGAGTGCCGACAGCAGTAACAGAGTGAGGCTGGGAGAGGTAACCCAGGGTGCGGCCCCCTCGGATCTGACCTCGGAGGGCCCCCTCTTGCCCTTGTGCACGCAAAGCTGAGGGCAGTTGCTGGGTTTCTAATGTCCCTATCCATACCCAGACAGTCCAGGAGTCTGTAAACTGAGACAGGAAATCGAGCATCAAGAAATGATTTTTAAAATGTCTTTACTCTTCTGAAAACAGTTTAAAGACAAATGGTCTATATTCTTGGACAACCAGCATCACGGAATTCTGACAGGTAAAAAACCCTCAGGCGCCCTCTGCTGGCAGCCAATGTTAACTATCATTAGTGCCTAGTTAGAAAATACCTAATGCAGACCCTTTACTTAGGTACATACTAATGTTTAAGCTGCTGCTCATACATGGAGAAGTTTGTTTGTTGGTTATGGTTGGTTGGCTGCTTTGTGACAGGATCTTGCTATGTAGTGCAGCCTGGCCTTGAGCTCGCTTATATAGCCCAGGCTGGCATCGTACTCACAGCAATCCTCCTGCCTCAGCCTGCAGAGTGCCGGGATTACAGGTATGCACCACCACGTCTGGTGCAGAATTGTATTTTTGATAGATTTATAGTATATGGAACTCAAACTCTGTAGTTCAATATCAGTACACTACATAGAATTCGCAGTTAAAAAGACTTTTATGATGTTTTCAAATATAGAAAAAATAAATCTATACTATTTTAGAATGAAATTGTCACTTCTAATTGTTGAGCATAACTGTTATATTAAAAATAACTGTTTTGGAAATTTTGGATTAACAATGGATATAATCCTGGAATAAATATAGGTCACATATTTATTCTAGCTTCAAATTTTTCCTTAGTGAAAACCAAATTTATGACTGTCCTTTTTTGTTGCTGTGTAAAATTTCTAAATGGCAAAGAACAGTGATTATAAACAAAAATAAAATATAAAATTTGTCTAATTATTAAAATTAAATTTACATTTGCTGTGGTTAATGATGTGTTGCTGCTGTATGAACATGGATTTAAATGAAAGTTAAATAGGTGGAGGGATAAAATAACATCTTGAAAAGTCAGGTCATTCAAATTAACAATTTTTAAACTATACATTTATTCCTGTGTAAACACAATCACAGCAGAGCCGGTGTGATGGCACACACCTGTAACCCCAGCACTCAGGAGGCTGAGGCAGGAGGATTGTTGTGAGTTCAACGCCAGCCTGAGCTACAAAGTGAGCTCAAGGCCAGCCTGAACTGCATAGTGAGACTCTGCCTTAGAAAGACCAAAAAAAAAAAAAAAGTTAAAATTAAAATTAAAAACATAATTACAGCAAAAATATTTAATGCATCACACTTTACCTCAACATTTGTGTATTTACACAGTAATATGTATAGATTTGTTCAACTTTTATTTAAAGAGATTATTGAAATATCCTTCCTAATTTTCAAGTACATAATATTTTTTTCAAATTTGTAATAATCTTGTGCATACATATTGACGTAACTAAAGCTTTCCTCAACTTTGAGTATAACAGAATGAGCCAGTAATTATGATTATTTACTGAATAAACTATGAAACAGTCTAGTTCTAGACCTTTATATAAAGATGAATGAAAAATTCATTTTCCAAAGTGAATTCATGTTTCTTAATTTGCTATTTGTAGATCTTCTATATTAAATTTTGTCAGGGGTTTTTGTTTGTTTTTGCAGTACTGGGAATTGAACCCAAGGATGCTTTACCACTGAGCTACATATTTAGCCCTGTCTTACTTTTCTCTCATTGCTGAGACAAAATACATGATGCCCAAAGTCAAGGAAGGAAAGGTTTGTCTTGCTCACAGTTTGTGGAGGTTTCAGTGCATACTTGGCTGGCTCCAAGGCAGAGTGGCACATGGCAGAGGGCAATAGCTCATGGTTGTGGAAAACAGCAAAGCAACAAGAGCAAAAGGGAGGAGCAACAGCAAGCAGCCTCTTTCCCTCCTTACATTGTATGCAAACTACCTGCCCCACCGCACAGCCATAATCCCAGCACAGGACCATGAATCAATCATAAACTCTAGAACCCCGCCCATGACTGCATGAGGCTTTGGGGGTACATCCAGACACAAACTGTAACAAGCCCTTTGTATTTTTTTATTGTAAGATAAGGTCTTATTAAATTACCCAAGCTAGCTCAAACTTGTGATCTTCCTGCCTCAGCCTCCTTAGTAGTTGAGAGTATAGGCATGTGTCACTATGCCCAGGTAGAACACTCTGACAAATAATAGTCTAGAGATTCTACTGACTATAAGTAGATGATTAGATAAAAACACAGCCATATAAAACCATTTTAATAATTTTGAAGATAAATTCAGGGAAGTATAAAACAAAAAGCTACAACATGTTTATTGATTTAATAGACAAATATATAGCCGGACGTGTTGGCACACACCTGTAATCCCAACACTCAGGAGGTAGGGGCAGGAGGATCACTGTGAGTTTGAGGCCAGACTGGGCTACAAAGTGAGTTCAAGGCCAGCCTGAACTGCATAGTGAGACCCTGTCTCAAAAACAAAAAGACCAAAAAAATAGACAAATATAATTTTTATCTACTTATTTACAGACACATACACCCCTAAAGCACTTTGATCTATATTAGAAGTTCTAATGTTTCATTTTGTTTCTAAGGTAACCTAAAGTATATAATCTGTTGCAATGTCTCTAAGCCTTTTACCATGATGAATTTTTTCAGTTAGTATATTGTAATAAAAAAAAAATCTCTGTTTAGAACTCTATCTTCTTCATGAATATCCTTTAATTAGTATGCAATAGGATTAAATACAACTGCAGCCTCATTATACAATCTGGAATAATTAGAAGGAAAAATACAAATTCTAAACTAAGCACTTAAGTCTTGTAGGAATTTACTGCCACCTTCAGGTTCTATTCAAAATGCATAGCTACCACTGCTTTCACATTTCCAGGAGGCAGATGGGCCTTGGTTCAGGTAGTAGAAATATTTTGTTTGGGGAAGCAAAATACCATCTAAATTAGATTGCAATTCAAATGTCTTTCAGGAAAAGTCCTTTCACCTGGCTTTGCTTTTTTATTCTTTCACTAAAATGCAATTGAAAATTAAAGCCTGTGTATTTTTACCAGTCATTATAATTACATACTGAAAGCTCTTAGAACACTGTCCGGAACATACTTAGGTATTTGTAGATTCATCTAATGAAAAACTCTTAAAGAAAATCCATTTTAAAGCTGGGTATGGTAGAGCCAGGGACGGGGGCACATGCCTGTAATCCCAAACTCAGGAGGGTGAGGCAGAATTGCTGCGAGGTGACCAGGAACACACTTGAGTGGAGTTTCTGGCTTACTGTGGTGAGGGAGAAAGCACACAGTAGGTAACTGTGGGTGTCTGAGTAAGAAGGTGTTAGGAAGAGCTTGTAGGGCCTGAGCTTATATAAACACATTTTGAGTAGGCTTAAAGGAAACAGGCTTTCTCTAGAAGTCAGGAAGTGGGGACAATATAAGGGTGTCTTAATAAATCTTACTTGTAAAGCAGGACTAATGAAGAGAGGCTAAGGTTACAGCTGGCATTATGGTTTCGATCCAACCTCCCCCATGCTCCAGCAAGTCTCACGGGTTTAGAGCCAGGGCTTTGGTCACAGGGGCACTGTACTCACCATGGGCTCAGCTGAATGTACGTGTTGTGAGGAGGTGCAGCCTGGTTAGAAGAGCTGAGTCACTGGGGGTGTGCCCTGGAAGGGCGTGCTCTTACCCCCAACTTCTCTCTTCTGTAGTTCTGCTTCCTGGCTGCCACCGGGTGAGCAGCCCTCCTCTGCCACGCCCTTCTTCTATTCCCTCCGCCACGCCCTTCTGTCACACCCCTCCACCCTGCCCTTCTGCCTTGGAGCCTGGCGAACACGCACAGACTGGCCCCTCTGAAGCCATGAGCCAGAATAAACCTGCCCCCTTAAACTGCAGGTGTCACATACTCCAGCAACAGGAAACCATCAACTATGGTGAGTAAAGCAGCGGTAGTCACTCATATCAGCCAGTACGGGGAGCCTTAGCATTTTGTCGCTTGCAGACTGACCTTGTTTAAGTCTATATTTAGACAAGGTTATGGGGTACATGGAGAGAACCTTTGTTTTTGCACTAGGCTCACCATGGCTGCAGATTGGTCTTGTTTGATGTTGGTAATACATGATCAGTGGGAGTAAAGAAGATGGTTTTTGGGAAATTTTTCAAGTTAGAATCCATAAGGTTAGGTAATTACAAAGATGTGAGAGGTCAAAATGTGTAAATACCACTTGCATCGGATTTACCATGGAACAAGCACTAGTCTAAGCACTGGACATACACTAATTCATTAAATTAAGGAATTGGCCACAACCCTGTGATGTTTTAGACTCCTCTGTAGATAGGGAAATTGAGGCAACACAGGTAAAGAGGTTGTTCAAAGCCATGTAGCTACTAAGTGGCAGAGCTCACCACTAGTTATTCAACCCTAAAATCCAGGAGTTTACCCCCCAGCAGAGCTTCTCCAGGGTCTGCAGTGCATGGGTGGAAACAAAAAGGGGGAATAAGGAAGGCCGGGGGACGGGTGTGCATAGGGTATGTTTAGTTTCATTGGTAGTTAACAGAAAACAGACCATACATGGGAGGAAAAGCACTAAGAAGGTTTAGGAGGCAGTTTATTACACCAGTGGGCTTGACTGGGATCTCTCCCAGAGTCAGCCCTGCCTGGCAGGGGTCTTGGGTAATTTATAGGGAGAGCAAAAGGGGGAGGTACAAAGGCAGATTTGGTACATTATGATTAGAGGTTGAGTGACATCTTCAGTTGCTAAGGGGGCTTAAACATCCCACGTTACATTGCAAGGCCATTAGTTATACAAAGCATGGGTTATACAAAGGGAGAAAAGTCCTGTTACTTTTTAAACTACATTGCAAGGCCATCAGTTATACAAAGGCAGTAAAGACAGGGGTTTACACAAAGAAAGAAATGTTATCAGGCCTGCCAGACATGTCTGCTTGGTCTTGCCAGGCATCCTGAGCAGGCTTTTATTTAAAATTTTAATTTCCTCTTTTAGTATAAGGTTTTTGAAAAGGTGAAGAGAACAATAAAAGGAACTCCTCAATGGGTAATTTGAAATATGTAACCAGTGCCAGGGAGCTAACTCAGTGGCACAGCGCCTGCCTGGCAAGCACAAGGTCATGAGTTTGATTCCCTGTGCCAAAAAAAAAGAAATATGTGTGCAGGGAGAGATTTGGATTTGGGATTTAAAAACTGGCACTATCTGAAGCCACTGAAATGAATGAAATCTTTTGAAAGGAGAAGAATGAGGGCCTAGCATGCTGCCTGGAAGAGATTAAATTACAGAGCTGGCCTGGTGGCACATGCCTGTAATCCTAGTATTTGGGAGGCTGAGGTAGGAGGATTGCCACAAGTTCAAGGCCAGCCTTGGCTACATAATGTGTTTAATGCCAACCTACACTACAAAGCAACAGCTTGTCTCAAAAAACAAAACAACCCTCTACCAAACCAAAATAATTACAGAGAAGGTAGAAGAACGATTTCAAGTAATGACTTTGAAAACTAATTAAACCAGTGTTTCTAATGATTGGGAGAACCAGACATCTTCATACATTGTTAGTGGGAGCATCCATGGGCACAATTCTGTGTAGGGAAATGTAGCAACATCTAATAAAGTACAAAATTATTCTATCACTTGACCTAGACAGTCTACTTGAAATTTATGCTACAAATACACTTTTTCCCATGGTCAAAGATATGAGTGTCCACCTCAGCTGTGTTTGATAAGAAATAACGGGAAGGAAAGCAAAAAGCAGGGAGAAAGGAATCAACCAAACGTTCACCAGTGTTGTGCTGGTGTTCCACACCGAACTCTACACCATTTTACTCATAAAAGTGAGTACTACGTGGCCATTAAGAACAAGGCAGGTCTCTTGTATTACTCAGCTCATCACAGAAACAAAACACCTGACACGGTCTATTTATAATGAAAAAGAGGCTTATGAACTCAGTTTTGAAGGTTCCAAGGCAAAGGCCAGGCCAGTCCCTAGCTTGACCTCTGCTGAGGGCAGATGATGGTAGAGAGCATGCGAGCAAGCAGTCACACCTCCAACAGGAGGCACAGGGCCGAGCGAGGCCCAGCTCAGGCTTACAACACAGTCTCTGAGATCTTACCCGAGGGCAGGTCCCCAGTGACCTACGCATGTCCCAAAGCTTCATCACTTCCCTGCAGCACCTGTGGACCTTGCCACCTTCAATCACAATAGACCCGGCAGGGACACTCAAGCCACAGCAATCACCAAGACTTATGTTTAAAAGCAAAACAGGATAGAGAAGTGCACATATTTCTAACAACCAATACAGAACACAGAACCTTGCAAAACTCTTAAAATCTCCGAATAGAGGTAAAGAGAAATTCTACAGAACATCACCTTGCTAGCCAGGCATGGTGGCAAAGCCTGTAATCCCAGCACCTTTGGGAGGCTGAGGCAGGAGAATCAAGTTTAAGCCCAGGATGGGCAACTTAGCAGGACCCTGACTCAAAATAAAAAATAAAAAAGAGCTAGGGATATAGTTCAGGACTGGATTCAGTCCCCAGTACTAAAAGAGAAAAGGAGGGGAGAGAGGGAACCCTGCAGGCAGGGGCTGAAACAGCAGCCTCAACTTGACCCTCTTTCCTCCTTTGGGCCCAGCACTGAGGATTCTCACAGGCAGCCTCACAAAGGAAGAGAAGAGAGTTATAAAGGAATTGAAGGATGAGTGGACATAGCCCCTGGGCTCCCCTTTCTATGAGACACACGTAACACTCAAAAAAACCCTGAGCCTAAGAGAGGATGTACTCTGGTGATGGCGCATCACATAGCGATCAAATGTCAAACTGCAAGCCAAAACCCACTAATTTATCACAAAGTACAAACGCTGCAATTAAACCTACATGCTGAGGTCTTAGTTTAGAACAAAGAACCCATACAGCAACATCTTCATCTTAAAAGAAAAACATAGTAACACATGTGCCACAGGTTCACTACCCCTGATGGAAATATGTTCAGGGAAGACATATACTACATACACATAAATGTATTTTTAAAATATAAGTTAACACCATGGAGTACAAGGTTTAAATCTGCTAGAGATGATGGATAATTTAAACAGTGCCTGAAGTCTATAAGTGCAATCACCCATAGATGTACTTAAGCATAATATCTGAAATCACAAATTTATTTTCAAACAAGAGCAAGCACTTTATTATCTCCTCCATTAACAATGCCATCTTCAAAATCTTTCAATAATAAATGAAATATATTTCTTTCAATATCCCTCTAAAGATCATTTAGCCTCTGCTCAAAGGTCTGGTTTTTTGTGCGTTTTAACATAATTTGTAATCTTCACTAGCAGGATGAAATGGCACCATGTGGCCTGCTTCTGGACTAGGAGGATGGTACTTCTCTTCAGAGAATGTAACGATCTGGCATGGTTGCCCACCTCAGAAGAGCATCAGACAGGAAAACAGAAAAAGAAAAAGAGAAAATGTACTTTATTACTGCACAACTTCTACACTTAACCTTCTATCACAAAAGAGAGCACACTGGGTTCAACTTTAGGAACAATTCTAGACTGATAAATTTCAGCTTTCAATACCTAACCACATACTTTTTCCATAGACTAGAAAGTTGAGATAACTGTTTCAGAACATTGCAAACTTAAAGCTCTACCACAATATTTTGCTTCGAATACCTTGAGAAAAGAATCATGGCCAGGAATTCCCAATATATGGCACATCTATAGAGCAAACTTGTCGGAACTATCACATTTGTGTTCATTTTGCTTTGAACATAAAAATGACACTTACGTTCATTTTCCTTTGAAGATGAAAAAAGGTTAAATAACAACTTTCAGTTTTACATGCACACAGCTCCTCGTACACAGCAGTCACTCAAATTTCGAGCGTTATTATCACCAGTGACCTGAGTCAGGGGCGACTGGTCCAAAAATTGACCACAGCAGCAAGGTAGGTGCTCAAGAAAGAAGTCAGAGGGAGGTTGTGGGCCTCAATGAGGAATGAGAGAACTGCACATTAAATCTCACTGACTTTACTAGACACAATTCCGATAGTTCACCCATTAAAAACAACGGACATACACTTTTTTCTACTCCCACTTTGAGTTCTTTTATTCTTTCTGGTATTTTAGATTTCATCTCTAACAAATAAAATCGCTGGTATTCCAGTTTGGCTAGAGGCTACACAAATCCCAATCACTCATTTTTCCTGCATCCATTTTCCTTACAAAAGTTCTTTTTTATTCTGTCTTATTACCCAGGATTCACTGGGCCCAAACGCAAAATATCAGAAACAGCCAGTGTCCCTATTCTTCCTAAGCAATTACCCATGCAGAGCGCGTGGCTCTGTCCGCGGAGTCCTGAGGGACGAGGTACACACCAGCACTGCTTTCACCTGAAGACTGTAATGGAGAGACCAGTGCATTGAAGGGAACGATGAGGAAGGGGTGAGCAAGGTGAATGCCGCTCGCCTTTGGTAAGACTATTACCGGGTGAACTGGATTGGCGATGGTGGAATACGTTTTCTTTTAAAAGTGGGAAATGGCAAGCACAGGTGGGCTGAACAGAGAAAACTCAGAAGTGTGACAGGAAAGGCAGTAACTGACGCTAGGACGGAAGCTGGCCATCAGCATGCAGAGCTGCTGCCTCGGACTTCCGAGCTTCTGACTATCTGCCTAAGGCCTATCTTCCGTCAGAACACCCCCGGCAAACTGTAACTATTTTTGTAGTACTTTAACCACAGACAAGCAGGCATATGATTAACTGGATCTTAATGTTATGGTAGAATCAGATATATGATATAAATATTCAAGTTTTGGAAAATGCAGCTACTAAAATCATAATTTTAAAATAAAGATTCTCTATGTAGAACTTTGAAACTCACACAATACATGTTTATTAAAGCATAGCATATATTTTTTAGTTAACTGTAACTTAGCTGTCTTGAACTGTAAATATAACCCAGTAGAAGCTGAGCTGTGACTTAGGGAGACAGAAAGATTTGTGCAGTCCTCTAGCACTCCATAACTATCAGTGGAAATTGGTTCAGATTCTTCTTGAAAGTGGACAATTATAAATAATTTAAGAAATAAATATGCATGAGCAATTGAAGACATGACAAATGACACTCAAACACATCTTTTTATTATATACTAAATTAAAAAATACAAATCTTATTAAAAATGCTTATCAAACATTGTATACATAAGTACTGTCAAATACTATTGGATTATGACATTATGTACAGTTACTAAAATTAATTAGAAACAGAACAAAGTAACATAATTGCTAATATTGAATTTCAGAAGTCAAATGTTTTAAAATTTGGCAACCATAAAGTAGTGATCTGTATAAGATGATGTTTGCAGAGGTAAAATAGTAAGAACACAAACGGAATCATGCAGGTACTCCTGCACTATGTTAGTAAGCAAGTTTCTTCCTTACCCTCTTTAGTATCACTGTAACAGAAATTAAAGTGCACAAGACCACCAGGAACACTTGGTTTGGTTGTACCCTAAACACATACCACAGCCACTGTGCTGCCATACTGAAGGTTTCAATGCTTCGTGCTCTTCCTGAGGCTTTGGAAGTTCATTTGAATGTGGCTAAGGGAAGCGAGGCCAATGCTCTCTAAATTGCACCAAATGGCCTTAAAGTGTAAAAGCATCCAAGATAAAAGCATTAACTAGGGAATGGGTTCAAGGAAATGACCCCTGTCCATTTTGCCCTAGGAATACAGTTAGAATAAGGATCTAGTCTTACCTCTGGAAAACACTTACTAAAAATCTGTTTGGAAAGATCAGACATGTACAGCAAGCACCACAATACTGTCAATTACTGTTCACCACTTACATACTGGATCATAAATACCAGGGATGAACACTTGCCCTTTAAAGGGTCACAAGAAATGCAGGTAGGAACATGTTATCACTTGACACTAATTTTACTAATTAACATTAAGTATAATTTGTAAAAATAGGTCACCACCATACCATCAAGAAAGGGGAGAAGGAAAGCTAGTCCACAAAAGTGCTCCTTTTAGCTTTCAAACCAAATATTTTAATTTGGGGTAAAACTAGACTGTAAGGTACAGCCATCAGTTCTAGATCAGCCGACGACGCCATATATACATACATATATAGGTTTACATTTCCATTCTGATTTAACACCAATATACTAATACAAACCATTTATAGAAAACATCTTATCAGTCTTATTTACAAACATGATGAGTGACAAAGACAGAACATAAAAAACTGCAGATAAACATAGCCATAGTTCACTAAAGATAAAAGATTTGCATAATTATTTTTAGAAAATAAAGAAAAACTTTTAGAAAGAAATCCTTACCATACACCGCTATTGGTAGTTGGATCGAAGAGGCAACTACATGTAATGATGATTAAACTTTCTTATTACAGTTCTTTTAATAACATATCGATATGAGGCCTACTACCTACAAATACACATTCTCTCATGACTCAATGAGAATATTAAGTTACTGAATACATTTTATCTCTTCCATGGCACATTGAAATTGGCAACACTAACAAGGTAGATTTAGATAACACTTAAATCATGATTACGAATGTTTAATTGAGTATTTTCCTTTCTGTAGCTGTGAAATGTAAAGCTTAGATTTGCTTCCATCAGGCCTCTTAAACCAAACTTCATCGTGGTTAATTGTTGTAATTACAGCACTGAAAAGGGGGAGAAGAGGAAGAGTGAATGAGTTGCAATGTCTCCTCCTTTTAGATCACTAGCTATAAAACCAAAACCACTGGACAATGGATTCAAGCATGTACTTGTCATTTCCAGACCGCTGCACTGTAAGCAGGTCAAGAATATAACATTCAGTGACAAAAACAATGTCCCTTCTTTAACAGAGTTAGTGAAATTGGCTTTCTTTTTTTTATGTAGCAAGGAGCTACATTTATTGAAGATCACAGGATGGTGGCAGGAACAGAGAGAAGGGAGAAGGGGGAAAGAGGGTAGGGAGAAAGGGACTCAAGGGTGAAAGAAGAACAGAACTTGAGTATGAAGGGAAAAAGGCTGACTTTCTCTTAGATTTACAGTCATATGCTGCAAAAAGACATTAAGTTAATAAGACCACATAGTGAGTGATCAAATACACTGCTAATGTTGAAATTTTAAAGAGAATTATTACAATGAAAGACACAGTATCAATCTCCCTCAAAAAATTCCCCCTCAAGTAGGGCATAGTGGCACACTCCTGTAATCTCAGCTCTCGTGAGGCTGAGGCAGGAGGACTGTAAATCTGAGGCCACTCTGGTCTACACAATGAGTTCAAGGCCAGCCTGAACTACATTAGCAAGACCCTGTCTCAAAAAAAAGAAAAACCTCCCCCACACTTATCTCCTCCTTCTTGTCACTTTCTGAGGCAGTTCTGAAGTTCTCTTGCATGTCTTTATGCGAGACGACCAAAAATATGGTGAATCCTGCTGTCAAGTACCATGCAAAGGCAAGGCAGGCTTGCAAAACCTGACAGTGTGTCCTCACACACCTCATTCAGTGGATCTGGCAGCACATGGCCTCTGCCTCTTCCCCAAAGCCAAAACAACCACAAAAGGTGAATGTTTCAATCAGTTCAGGACATGAAGGCACAACTGAAGGGGCTCAGGAAAGAGGGCTTCTAGAGCTGCTTCAGAAAGGGGCAAGGAAGCGGCAAGGACAAGCAGAAAGTGTGCTCCACGTGCGGAAGAGCATTCTGAGGCGGACTGATGGCAGCGTGTCTTTTACACAAGTTTTTAAGAAAGTTAGGAAGTCATCATCCTTTCCGACCACATCTCACATTCAGCAGTGGTCCCGTTAGATGATAACGGCGCTGAAAAGGCCCCACCACCCGATGGCTGTGTCCATCAGAATGTAGCAGAGTCTCACGTACACAACTGCAGTGATGCTGGCACATGAGAGCCTACTCCACGGCCAGCAGAGTACAAGTGCACTGTGTAAAACAGGGCCCTTATGTGAGACTTGATAATGATAATACACAGTTGGTTTGTATATTTACTGTAGTATATTTTTTGCCTTAATTTTAGGGTGTACTCCTACTTATGAGAACAAAAAAATGGCTTACAGTAAAACAGCATACCATGGAACATGGCAGCAGCCTCATACCTGACATGCATCAAGCAGGCACATCAAGGGACTGATCTGTACTTCATCTTGGTTTGTGCCCGGGGTTCGTACAGCCACAAAATGCCTAACGGGGCATTTCTCAGAAGACAGCCCTGTTGCTGTACTAAGTGAACATCATTCCTACCCCTTCACCATTCCACCCCCGAAAGACAGTGCGGAACTAAAGCTTCTAACTGATATGGTATTACCATACCCAACTCTTACCAACCTTGACTGTAGGGAATCTTTCATGCGGCACTTAAATGCACTTTTCTGAAACCACTAATCTTTTCACAGAGATTTTTATAAAACCGATGTGGTTTACCCTCTTTTATGCTGTCATCTCTTTTTTAACCACTTTAATGCTAAGTAATAGTAAAAGGTCACTAAACCAATAAAGAGAAGTATCCTAGAGTATGATATATAATTTAATAATCAGCTCAGTGAACTTCTCTGAGAAAGGTTACTCTACACTATGTTCCTGGAATCCTTAAAATCTTTAAAATGAAATTATAATCCAGCTAAAACCACTGTTCTTGGAAAAATGAGTTAGAATACTAAATTCAAATATCTTATTTACTACTGTTATCTGGGAAAAGATATTTTCTTACCACAGAAGGCTACAACTCTGAAAATTAAATCCTGAACTACTGAAGAATAAAAGCAATGACACATTAATAAACGTAATTATACAAACTTTATTTAGGCCTAGAAAGATTAAGTCTTTTAAAAGGCAATTTCCAGATATCAAGTTACACTTTCAACTACAATTACTCTAGCTTTTTGTTAACATTCCATTTCTTCTCTTTTAATACATACAAATTCTTCTAACAAGCCCCATAAAGTTAAATGGATCCTCCAAAAATTCCCACAGGTCTGGCTGATAGGTCATTATATCTGAATGATAACAGTTTGTCAACTCTAAGAATTAACCAACAGGATCACTTACTAGAAAGTGGATCATTACAGGATCACTACTTCCACTTGTGTTAGTCTGGTGCTCATGAGCTGAACAGAAAGTCTGGTGTACAGATACTGACACGTGTGTATACATGTAATCAAATGTGGAAAAAACATCCACAAGCAACTAACGATGCACTCTGAGGCCCAATGGAAGCTGCAAATATTTATTGACAATGATAATGTAAAAACCAATACTGAGTAGTAACACTGAAATGACAAAAGCTCCTTACCTCGTAGGACATTCATCTTTTTTATCAATGCATATTGTCTGTCCACGTATATACCATTCACCATCATAATACAGTCTGCCCTCTTCGGATCTAGCACTGTGCAGATGTTTTTCTAGTTTCACAGGCGCTAAAGGGATCAGTTCAAAACTGTTATATTAATAAGACATTGTCAGAAGAACAAAAGGGTCAGAACATTGTTAATCCAACCCATGCATATATGTAAAAAAAAAAACCGAAGTATTTCTTAGATAACAAACTTAAAATCTAGTAAAAACAAAAAAATTTGATTCCTTCTATTCTTTCACATAAACCAACAAGTTTTAATGCAAACAAAGCCAAACAATGAAAAATAAGTCATTAATTGATGAGACAAGTACGAGAATGAATTATTAATTAATAATACCAGTTTTAAGTAATACTGAAAATATCACCTGTCATCTTCCCACTGGAAAATACATTTGCTGTATTTTCTCCCTTGCAAAGAATCTGATAGCTTCTTTGGAAGAAGCTTTGTTTTGTGGTTTGTCTGATTTTTTCTTTTGGGTTTTTTTTTTTTCAGTCCTAGAGATGAAACCCAGGGCCTTGCACATGCTAAGTGCTCTACCACTGAGCTACACCGCCAGCCTCATGCAAAGCTGAGTTTAATATCTATTCCAAGAGTTCCCCGGGCCTTTCATTCTAAAAAGGAAATATCATAAATAGAACTTCCATTTTTAAATTCCAGAAATGGTTTGGCATTAGTCAGATAAACTCATGTAATGACAGAGTATTCTTCACACACTGTCAAAAGCACACCGTAAACTAAATACCTCTTTGTCATTCAAATGTCTCCCCCTGGGGCTGGGGATATAGCTCAGTGGAATAAGCGCTTGCCTAGCAAGCACAGGGTCCTGAGTTTGATCCCCAGTACCGCAAAAAAAAAAAAAAAAAAAAAAAAAAAAAAAAAAAGTTTCCCCCTCAGATAGGTCTTCCCCAGCCACTCTAGCCACTACTCAGTTAACTGTCACGATAACTTCACATTTCCTTCATAACAATTACTACCATTATCCGGAGCTATCTTTATTTACAGATATATTATTCTGTAATCCCAAGGAGGCTCCAGGAAGTTTCTCCTGTACCCACAGATTCTCACATAGTGCCCTGTCTGGAGAATGTCTTCAGTAAGCAGGAATTTATTTGTTCACTGATGCATTAAATGAGCACTTCCTGTACACTAGGAATTGTGCTAGGCCTAGGGTGTGGCAGGGATATGGTTAAAAGAGATACAGTACTAGCCTTTGTGGAGCTTACAATCTAGTCAGGAGATTAAACAATAAATTAAAAAGTATACATTCAGGCAGATGCTGAAAAGAAAACTAACCAGATACAATGCTAAAGGTAACAGAGTTGGCGTGGGAGGCGGTGGGAAGGTGGGGGGGTGGTGTTAAAGGATTCTGTGATCCTCAAACTAAGATTCACTGCTGCAGAGATTTAGAAGTTGCCCTTCCAGTTAACTCCCAGTGGTGTTATTTTATTGCTGTGATTTCTTGACATGATATAAATTTTAGAGGAATCTTTAAAGTAATGATAGAAATCAATCTCTTACACTGTCTGTTGGAATGTACTAGAAAGATCTTAGTATTTAAAACATGCTTTAAAAAAATCTAGCTTCACGGTGCTTAGAAGGATTTAGGAAATCTCCCTTTTAGTGAAAACAGACATAAACCAAGCTAATAGCCATCATGACTCTGGCAGTGCTTTTACATTTAAAAAAAAAAAAATCAAGGAAATGTAACTTGAGGTGAATTTTACTAAGGCAGATCAAACTGTGTCAACCTTCATGGTGACACATCTCTTAGACATGCTATGCCATCAGCCTTCTAATCTCTCTTCTAAGGAAATGTAGACATGTAAGAAATTTTCCAAACAACTTCAGAGGATCCAGACTTCCTGAAGTCAATCTACAAATTCCAAACATCTTCTCTAAAACCATTACTAGGTCAATAAAAAAAAATGAATGCTTTTTGAACAGAATATTGCTAATGCAATAGAGAAATACACTGCACCGAGAAATTCTGAAACTCTGATGCTACACAATAAACTGCAGAAGAATTGCTCAACATTTCAGGTAGCGTTCACTCATGAAATGAAATTACTGACGAGGAGGCTCTTTAGTATGGAGATGATTTAATAACCCTGACTCAACACACCTCCCCAGGGAGTATTTCTCAATTCATCACTTACGTTCTGTTTTCACTCTGTGTGGACCCAGCGTAGCCATTGCCTTGACAAAAACAAAAAGGAAGAAAGAAGTTGTCTGAGTGAAAATATATTTTACTATGACATACATATTAACAATACGGATTGACTCAATAGCAAATGTGGTAAAATACAAACAGCTGCTTCAATTAATTTTTAATGTCTAAGGCCATAAAGATATACAGAATAAACAATAATTTGCCCTAGTATTATCAATATCTGAAATAATTTCTAACTCCCGAGAAGTCTAAAAAAATGAAAAAAGTTTACAAAAAAATTTAATAAAAGACATTTCCAAAAATGAAAAAACTTAGGAAGGAAAATAAGGCTCCACTTTTAAACAAACACTAAAAAGCTATGACTCTTGACTATTCAATGGTAGAACACAGTACACCTAGTAAGGGTTCAAATATTCACTTTTATTCATTCAGCAAATAACTACAGAGTGCCTTCTATGAGCCAGGGCTGGGCTGAGCCCTAGGCACAGAACGCTGACATCATTATTTTTTGATAAGCTAAATAAATACTTTCTGTACTCTTGCATAAATTATGAATTCTACTATTAAAGAAAATATACAAACTGCTGACATGTCTCTAAAATATGCTTGCAATCCACTGTTACTTATAATAGTATTCACTGCCTTAGAGAAAATGTTCCAAAACAAAACATATTTACAGTATTTTTGATATATTAGTGAAAAAGTTATCAAACCTTAAAAAGTAAACTATAAAAATAAGCTTGTGTTTCACCATTCTTTAATACCTTCCTAATTGTTGTCCAGTCTTCAAGAATATCAAGATCTTGTAGCATATAAACAATATATGGACGTAGAAAAGTCAAGGTTAAGTTAACTGAAAAAAAATCACAATCGGGCTGGGAGCGCAGCCCAGGAGCAGAGCCCCGGACTGTATGTGTGAAGCCACGGGCGGGATCCCCAGCAGGAGGCAGGGACAGGAGGAGGAGGGGGAAAAGGACAGGAGAAAAGAATGTCACACTTGGAGTTCTACTTCTGAAGTTCTATTTTTCAGAAAATAGAACAATGATATATGGACATAATTCTTTGGAATCCTGAATTCTGACTTCTAATTATTCTTTTAAAAACTTTTAGTACCAGACTGGGCATGGTAGCACATGCCTGTGATCTCAGCACTCAGGAGGCTGAGGCAGGAAGATCACCACAAGTTTGAGGCCAGCCTAGGTGGCCAGCCTGAACTACACAGTGAGACCCTGTCTCAAAATAAACTTAGTACCAGGATAAATATATATATTTATTTCTGATGTATTTTCATACTTGTGATGCCGTAAGCATATCCCCTTAATCCTATGATAACACCAATTCTCAGATACACCACCAACTTAATCACTGTTTTCAAAGTTGAAGGGAAAGAGCCAGGGGCAGGGCGAAGGTGACACGGAATGCTGAAACTGGATGTACATCGGTTATTAATCAAGGATATTCCAACTTCAATATCACAAAAAATGTTCTTTAAAAAGTACCATGAAAAGTAATCATGATGTATACTAAACAAAACTATACTAAACCTATTTCATATCAAAGCCCTCAGGAACCATAAAACCGTATGAATTTTCAAAACCATGATGGAGGCTAAATTCTTCCCCTTCTCCCACCTTTCTTAATCTAAAGCATATCTTCTGCCTTCCATCTGTTTTACAAAGCATTTTTTTGCTTAATAAAGGACCACCCAAATACAGTTAATGTGTACTAGTAAAGTTACAAGGGTACGCGCAGTGCAGAAATGTTCATCAAGGGGAAACACCCAGAGCTTGGAAAAGGATATCTGAAACAACAACGGGCTTTTTTTTGTCAGGACTAAAAGGGTCCTTCCTTTTTTTTCTTGACTGAAGTTCATCATTCCACAGCTCTGACAAGAAAACACAAATTAAGGGTTAGCTGATTTCTGGTGACCACAGAAGGAAAAAGTACTACATAATTTTATGGGTGGTATTTATTTATTTATTTATTTATGAAACTATACAATACTTCAGTAGGGAGATAATATACATTATATAATTTCATGAGCATCAATATAGTTCTGAATTTTCCTCTACCTCTAGTAAAGCAAAAATTAATTTGGCATTTACAGCTACAAATGATCAGTGTATGTCGGGCACTTTATACATTATGTATTACACACCCTGTCTCACCTAATCCTCAAGCTGTCTCTGAGACAGATATTCTTAGCATTTCCCTTTCACAGACAAGGAGACTGACTTAGAAAACCTAAAGTGATTCTCTCAGGTCACTCAAATACTTGGTGAGGAAGTCCTGGCGTTAGATCTCAGAATATCTGACTGCACTGTGCCTGCTCTATTCCAGTGAAATAAATTTTTAGCAGATAAAATAATACACACTCAAGAACTTTAGGGTAACCTAGTAACCTTCCAAAGTAGAAAACCTTTCTATCAATACCTCCAAAATAGCCTATTTCACATTGGACTAATCTAATTACTAACAAATGTTTCCTTTTTCTGAGACAAAAAAAACACCTCTCCACTTATTTGTGGTTTGATTCTGTCAAAAACATTTGCAGTCCTTTCCCCATATGACAGTCTCTCAAGATTTAGAGGGAGGAACATACACTGTTGCTGTTTTTCCAGTACTATTCTCACAATAGTTCGCTGTCACACTTCTATTTCCTGTAGGGTGCTTGTCAACACTTCTTTTCATGTGTTCCAATTTTTACAGCTCTCGAAAGTGTAAATTCAAATCAAAGCAACAATCACAATCATAATTCTTTGGAAGTCTCCCCTTTCTGTTGTTGGGACATTTCACTTCCACACCAATTTCAGAAGATGAAGATCCGTGGAATGCCGTGGCAGACAGAAGGGCGGGCGCCGCGAACACACCCCAGCGCGCGCCTCACCTGAGCTGATGTCAATGCTGTGCCTGTCCTCCTCCAGCCTGCGTATCTTCTCCTCCAGCTCACTCTGAACCGTGTCATACAACAGAAGTTTTTCGCTCTGGAGAAATAAAAAAAGATTATACTGAAGTAGAAAGAAAACCCAGGTCTATTTCACTAAGGGCAGCAAAGAACTTTAATGTATGCTTTTGATTGCTTTTTTAAATTCAACTTAAAATTTTAAAGAAGTAAATGTCAAACATGTGAAAGAAATAGAACTATAAAGCATAGTCTAAATGTAGATTTAACTACATGAAATTCTGCTTAAGAACATCTAAGTTGTTATGTGATAAAGCAGTACACATTTACTCATAGCAAACTGCCTTGGCTTCCTTTAAGTATAAGCAGGCCCCACCTATCTGTAATGGAGAACCTCTTGTATAAAGCTTGCCATCACAAAATGGGTTATATTATCTTCAAAGGACAATAATTGGGCCTTTACTATCTCAGCATCATATTAAATAGACCAAAATATCACAAAGACCAATATATCCCAAAGAGAATGATTCTAGTACAAATTTTATAATTATTTAAAATAATTCAGCTGTACTCAAAATTATAGACTAATTATACCCAAAATTCTCCAGACAACTATAGACAGATTCATTTGCTAAAAGAGGAGACAGTGTGCTGGTAGATCAGACTAGAATCCAGCTCTACTCAGTCTATGCAATTTTTAAAAGATTATACAATAATCCAACCCTTACTATAAAAAACTATAAAATATGCATTAACCCAATGTACAGATCCATTACATTAAAGCCTGTGATAAATTTCCAACCCACTGCCATATGCTCATCTCTAGAAAGGACATTAAGCTATTGCACTTTGGCAGATATGACTGTCTTGTGGATGCTACTGTGCCGCAGTTAGACAGGACTTCTGTGGAAGGACGCACCATGTGGGAAGCATGCCCAAAGTCGATCACTGTCTTTGGGTTTGAAATAATTTACATTCTCTATGTGCTTAATTGTTTTCCAGGGTGGTAGTAATAAAGCAAGAGAGACTCCATTTTCTGTTTTTAACTCTATACTAAGGGGAGTCACTTAAGTTCACTTAAGCTGTAGCTGACCCCCCTTTGCACCCCCTCCCCTTGGTTAGTTATCAGCCCACTTAAAGGAGAGCAGAGGCATAAAATGGGAACAGAATGAACAGGACAAACGGGAACACAGACTAAAAGTTAAACTGCAATGGTCATCTGGAATCTGGCTGTCCAACAGCTTCTAGGGGAAGTAAACTTTGTGATAATTATGTGACTTTCTTGTAAGATTCCGAAGCCTAAAAATGTACTTAAACTGAAGATGAGACCCAGATTGGCGCGGACATCTTCCCTGGCTCCTGGTTAGAGACTGTCCATCAGCCGGCTCAGTAAAGCTTTGTTCCTTCCTTCCTCTTTGGTTTTCTTGTGAGTGCCTGTCTCATTGAACTTGCTTGTCGTATCAGTAGAGAAAAGATTGCAACTTAGCAAGTCCCTGTCTCAAATAAAAAATAAGTAAAGGCTGGGGCATGTAGATCAGTGTGAAGGACTTGAGCTCAATCCCTGGTAGGGTGAAGGAAAAAAAAAGAAGGCTAACATTCAACATTGTATGAAAAATTACCACACTGCATGCTGCCCTCTATACTTCTTTTGCTTGCTCCCTGACTTTGGTAAACTCTTATTAAATATTCCAGGCTTATTATGCCAGTGTCAACTGTCACTACATTGACATAAAGGGCACCAATCAAGACGGCACGGAGAAAGAAGTGATAAAAATAGCAGACAAATTTGGCACAACTGCAAATGTCTGCCTGCAGGATAGCTGGAAGTTTCGAGCCCAGCTTGTGAAAGGAAAACGAATTAACTTTTGAAGTAGCCCTTCACTACAATGCTTTTGAAGGAAGTCATAGTGAAACAAAGAATCTAAGGAAAAGATTTTCTTTTTAGAGTGGTATAATCTCTTCTATCACTTTTTAACAAAATCAAGAAATATGTATCAAGGACTGAATTGTATAGAGTTAATTCTGTAGTGTGATGCGTTTGCTTTAGTGGAAGTAAAACAGTGACACTGCGTGTCATTGTTTTAAGAACAAATGTGTGCTTACAGATGATAAAGGTGATCAGTGTATAATTCAAATATGGTCAAAAACAATGCCAGGATTAATGTGCTATTCATCAGAGAGAAAGGTAGACCAGGACCTCTGCTTGGTCAAGACCCTATGGCAGCTATTAGTAGCAGTTGCCCCAACCAAGGATGACTCTAAAGGCAGAGGTGGAGCGAAAAGCCTTGTGCTTGGGAGAATGTCAAAACGGGTGTACCCTCTTCCTTTCCTATGGGTAAATTTGCAATAGACTAAGCAGAAATTCTATAATAAGTATATTAATTATTTATAATTTTTTAAAAAAATCCTCAGTGAGACTGAAGTGTTTAAACCCTTGAAAGTATTTCTACAGATATTAAAGGTGTGCATTAAAGAAATCCTTCAGTCTTTTATCTCTTCCCCTCTTTAAAAAGTTCTCTCCCTCTTTTCCATCTTTAGGGCAAGACCCTAAAGATGTTCAGGAATAAAACAGGTGAGGATCAGGAATCAAAGTAAGACTTCTCAAATGCAGTACTACAAGTTAGAACACAGCAGATTATGCCTTCACACTCCTGAGGAAACAGGATTACCACCTAGAATTCCATACTTTTTTCTTTTCTAATATCTCATTTTTATTTCATTATTATTATTACCAGTCATATTAGCAGGACAAATTAATGGATTTAACTACAATATTTACATACATACACGTCATGTTTGGATTGTATCCACCCTTCCTACGACCTTCTCTTACCCTCCCCTACGTCTTCCACCCCCTTCCCTTACTCTCCTTCTCCTTAACTAACAGTCCCACTTCTACTTCCAGGTCATTTTTTCCCCTAAATTCTGTGTCTTGGTTACTTTTCTCATTGCTGAGACAAACTACCTGACACCCAAGGTTAAAGGAGGAAAGGTTTATGTAGGTCACAGTTTATAGAGTTTTCAGTCCATGATCAGTTGGCTCCAGGGCAGAATGGCACATGGCAGATGGGCAACAGTTCATGGCCTCAGAAGACTGCAAAAGCAACAAGCGAGGGGAGGGACCAGCCTCTCTCTGCCCCTCATGCTGCAGGCAGGCTGCCCTCCCGAGGGCAGGTGTAGCACTCACACCCTTAATCCCAGCACCATACCATGCATTAATCATACACTCTAGATTCTGCCACCTTTGAAAGACCTGCCCCCATGACCACGTGAGGCTTTTGGAGGACATCTGAACACAAACTATAACGTTCCACTTAAGAGAAAACATGCAATACTTCTCTCTCTGTGTTTTTTTTTTTTTTTTTTGTATATATACTCTGGACATTCTGTACTCTTAAGTGTGAGAGTAGAGATGTGTTTGGAGTCAGGCACAGTGGCACGTGCCAGTAATCCCAACGCTCTGGAGATCACAAGTCAGAGCCCACCCTGGCCAACTTAGTGACTTAGTGAGACTCAGGCTCAAAATAAAATATTGAAAAAGGGCTGGAGACACGTATCAGTGTGAAGGTCCTGGGTTCGATCCTTGCACACACAGACACAAGATGTATTTAGAAAGAAAGTATGGCAGTTTTAAGTAACTCTTCAACATTCCTAACTTAAAAAGGTAGATTAACTGCTCTTTTCTTGAGTATGGGCAGGAGTTTGTGACTAACTTTTAATGAGCAAAACATAACAAATATAGGTCACAAAAAACACTGTCACTTGCATTCTGTTCTCTTGGAACCCTCAATCTAAGAGGTCATAAAGACACTCAACAGGCTACAGAGAGGTTGATGTGGGGAGAATTAAGACTTCCAACCACGAGCAACAACTTGCCAGTGAGTCACCTTGGAAACCGATCCTCCAGCCCTAGTCACACCTTCAGACAACTGCCTCCCTGGCCAACAGGTTGTCTTCACTGCAGCTTCATGCGACGCCCCGCGTCAGACCTGCCTAGCTGAACTGCTACCTAGGTCCTGAACACTGAGACTACAAAATAATAAATGCTTATTTTTGTTTCTTGTTTTAAGCCACTTAGTTTGGAGCAATTTACCTATTATAAAACTATAACTAATCAGTGCAAAAGTCTCAAAAAATGGACTTGTATACTGTACACCATTTCTCAAGCATCACTTCTCAAAATAGTACTGAAATATACACTGTACTAAACTGCAAAAGAAAATGAGACCAAGCTAAAGAGAGGCGGAAGGAAGATCCGGGTTGATGGTGAAGAGATCTCCCAGGAAGAGAGAGACCCAACTGGCCTGGAGAGCACCCGAAGGACGAACAGGGTAGAGCAAGAGGACCAGGGGCCGGCGGGGCACTCGGGGAGGGGCCGGGCAGCAGGAAGTGGGGCTGATGCACCACCTAATGCACTTGGTCACACTGAAAACACTGGGACGTGCAGTTTAGAAATAGGACTGGGGACTGTGGCTTCAGAACTATGTAGATACATTATCGGCTAGAAAGATGATTTTAGGGGCTGGGGATATAGCTCAGTGGAATAAGCGCTTGCCTAGCAAGCGCAGGGTCCTGAGTTCGATCCCCAGTACCGCAAAAAAAAAAAAAGATGATTTTAAAGCAAGTAGTTAGAACCACAGCAGGTTCATGAAATGCTGCTTGAAAACAAATTAGGGTGCACAGTAAGTATGTGCAGAATCTCACCGGTATGATATAAAAATATATGCAAACATATGCTTACTTATTAATTCATTTTCCCTGGGTTATAGATTATGATTCATTTTAGACTTCTTTCTCAAGTTTTATCAGTAACCACTTTTTAATGTTACAATAGGAAAAAATAATAAATGCATAAACAACCAAAAAATGAAAGCCCTGTATAGTTTCCACCAAAATTCTCAAGAACTAAAATCCTAACTTTGAACCATGAAGGACTCTGACTGAGACTTTACTATCACTTGATATCAGGTTTCTAAAAAAGTTCTTACTGTGTCATCAAGATGCACAGGCGGAGGGGGCTGGGGGTATAGCTCAGTGGCATAAGCGCTTGCCTGGCAAGCGCAAGGTCCTGAGTTCGATCCCTGGTACCGGAAAAAAAAAAAAGAAATGTATGATATAAGATGCACAGGCGGAGCTTGCTTTTGCATCCTCTTGCCTGTGCCCCAGAGTGCTGAGGTCTTAGGTGTGTGCCACCACACTGCACTGTCCGATGGAAACAGTCATCTCAAGCCCTCTAGTGAGGCTCAACTGAGATAACCTAAGGAAAGTATCTCCACCCATCTCAGTGTCTGGCACTCCATAGTTTTCTATGAAATATGAAATGTGATTTCCTTTCTTAATTTGATATAAACCATCTACCACCTCATTGTCTCTGACTTTTCTGGCACACTCTGCATACATGCCCATGTGACCATGTCCACTCTCTGGTCCCTGCCACTGGACACAGAGTTTGGAAGGAGGAGGAGGGTATTCATGGCCTAGTAGATATACAACTATTATGGATTAGATCTAAAATGTCCCCAAGCTGGGTGTGGTGGCACACGCCTGTCATTCCAACACTTGGAAGGCTGAGGCAGGAGGATCACTGTGACTTTGAGACCAGCCTGGGGTACAAAGTGAGCTCAAGGCTGGCATGAACTGCACAGAAAGACCCTGTCTCAAAGTGAGAAAATAAATAAAATGAAATGTCCCCAAAAGTCTCATGTGTTTAGAAGTAGGGCTTTTTGGACGTTTGTCAACCCAGCTATCCCCTTTCTTGGTATGTTCCCAAAAGAATTAAAAGCATCCCTATACCACAGCAATATATGCACACCCATGTCTATAGCAGCAGTTTGTAGTAGCCAAATCTTGGAAACAACCCAAATGCCCATCAACTGGTGAATACATAAAAAAAGGTGTGTGTGTGTGTGTGTGTGTGTGTGTGTGTGTGTATGTGTGTGTTTTAGTGCAATGGAGTTCCAGTCTGCTGTGAAGAAAATAAGCTTGAGATATTTCTAGCTAAATGGATGCACCTTGAGACTATACTCTCAAGTGAAATAAATCAGACACATATGTATAAATACCACATTGTGAGAAACTGAAAGTATAAATAAGGACCACAATGTAGAATAGATATTGTGAAATAGGAAGAAAATGTTCAAATGAGAAGGGGAACTAGTGAGAGGAGAGGGGGAAAGGGAAGAAAGGAAAAGAAAAAAAATCAGGAAAGAAAGAAAAATGGCAACAAAGATTTTGTGACTAAGTGGGGAGAAAAGAGGTTGAAAGGAGGGTAGGGGAACTGGGAAGAAAACATCATGTACGGGTACAAATTCCCTATGATGAATGTGATGATTATATATAACTGAAATGTACCGGGAAACTTAATTCAAAAAGAAGTAGGGCTTTCGAACAGTGACTGGTGAGTGCAGAGCTGAGTGCGCCGTCAGAGGTGGGGCTGGCTTGGAGGCCGGTCGCTGCGGGTGTGACCCGGGAGGGTGTGTCTCCTTTCCTTCTCTCTCCCTCTTGCCTGCCATGTGTTAAGCAGCTTTTCCTCTGCCATTCTTTTCTGCCTCCAAGCCAGCTGACCAGGCCCTGAAACAGCCAAAGTAACCCTCTCTTCCCTTAACCTGTAAGTGTGGGCAATTAGGTCTCATCAATGGAAAAGAGACTAAGACAAGAACTGGTACCAGGAAAGTTGGGTCATTGGTATGACTTTGGAAGTGGTTCCTGGGAAGAGTTTGGATAAGGCTTGAAAATGCCAGCTACAGAAGCCCTAGAATGCTGTAAACCAAACTTGATGGGAGATTCTGGTCTGAGCTCAGATCCTAATGATGACAGAAAGGTGGTAGGGAAAGGCCAAGCTCAGGAGGTTTCAACGGGGACCAAGGATTTCCCTGGCAGTTGAACTTCAGGCCATGTATGTTATGTTCTTGCAGAAAATCCATCTACACTTTGCCCATGTCCTGAGATTTTGAAGACTGATATTAAGGGTGGCAGATTAATTAATCTGGTTGAGAAAATTTCAAGGCAGTCTGACGCTCACAGGTACTGCTGACTGCTTTTAGCCCGATTTGTGATAAAAGTCAGGAGTAAATGGTAAAGTTAAATGACTCAAAAAGTTGCCAGAAGAAAAATAATGTACCCACAAAATTGGGGCAATGGAAAGCACAGTTGCTGAAAAGATTATCATTAAAAAGAAGCCAAGTACTTTGTAATAAGAGAATAGAAAGGATGGTTTAAAGGCATCTCAGAAATAAGCCAGACCACATCTTTCACAGGATCAAGGGCACAAAACTGTAAAGTTTTCATTTGAAAAGGAAAATCCACACGATCCTTACTTGAATATTGGTTACCCAAAATGTGTTTCATAATGCTCAGCCAGGCAGACACAAAGAGGCCTCTACAGCAACGGCCCAAGAGGACCCAGCTACTGCTTGAGATCACAGCAGACCTTGGTGTCATCCACATAGTGCCGGTTTTCAGGATGTAGAATGCAAACGTAATAGGGTCATGGAAGTCTCCATGCAGATTGCAGAAGGCCTGGGAGGTCAGGCAGTGTGCTCCAAGAGGGTTGTACATGAAGCTGTGAGAGCAAAGGCAGAAGGGCAGTGAAACCCCAGGAAATTAAAGATGTCAGTAACACAGACTATTGGCTGGGAAAAGCCATAGGAAGTATGCAGAACCATCCCAAGAGAGAGGCCATGTAGGCTGCACCTGGCAGTGCCACTGGGATGGGCTACCCAAGCTCTCTGCACTCACATCTCACTGCAGTTTGCCCTGGCTGCTGGACATGGAGCTATAGTATGTCATGTTTGACCTGCTAGATTTTGGTCTTGCTCTGAGATTCATTTCTGTCCTCCTATTCCACCCCTTTAGAAGGTAATGTTTAACCTGTACCGTTGTATACTGGAAATATTTCAATTTCTTTTTAACCTTTTTTTCCAAGGTCTTCCTATGTAGTCCAGGCTGACCTTGAACTCACTATGTAGCCCAGGCTGGCTCCTAACTCACAGCAATCCTCCTGCCTCAGCTTCCCAAGTGCTAGGATTACAGATGTGTGCCACCAGACTTGGTCTCTTTTTGATTTTTAACAGAAGCTCACAGGTAATTCACCTTGAGTCTCAAATAATTTGGACTTAAGACTTCAGCAATGTTGAAAATGGTAAGACTTTGGTGATTCTTAAAGAATGTCTAAATGCATTTTGTATAATCCGATGGACACGAATCTTTCGGGGCCAAGGTTAGAAGGTTATGGTTTAGATGTGAAATGCCCTCCAAAGCCTCATGTGTTCAGAGGGGGGTAACTGGGTCACATGGGCTCTACCCTTGCTGCTGAGTTCATAGCTGAACGTGCTGTGAGTGCCTGGTTGTAGTTGGGTCGTGGGGGTGTGACCTGGAAGGGTATATCTTCCAAATCAGCTCTTCCCCTCTCTCTCTCTGCTCGCTGCTATGGGTTGAACACTTTTCCACCTGCTACACCCCTCTGCCATCCAATTTCTGCCTTGGAACCAGCAAGCCACAGACTGATATTATGACACAAGATAAACTTTTCCTCCTTTACATTGCAGGTATGGAGTATTGTGTCTCAGCAATGATAAAGTGACTAAAACAGGTAAAAATCAAACTTTTATTCTGACATCTACCAAAGGGCCTTCCTTCTTCCCACTTCCCCTGCCTCAGAGTCATCTCTGTGTGAGTCAAGGGTAAAAATTAAAGAATAAGCAGATTAAAAGCCCTGAATAATGAAGTTCAGATTTAACGATAAACTCCAGAAACCTAGAGAGATGAAAGGGTTTCTGTCCTGGTCCTGCTGCTCATTATGTGTGCAACCCTTAGCAAATTACTACACCTTGCTTAGCTTTGCTTAACCCATTCACACAATAAGGCGATTCCTGCTCCATAATGTTGTTGTGAGAATTAAAATGAGACATTAATACAAAACATGTAATGTAAAATACCAGTTCCCTTTCACCCTTTGTTTCTTCTTTTTAAAATGTTCTTGAATTACCGGTTTTTTCAGAGTAATTATATAATTAAATAATTACTTATAACATGCTACTTACATGTTAAACATAAAATACATAGAGCTATAACTACACTAAAAGAAAATTTGGTTAATATTTAGTATCCCTGTGGAGGAGAGAGGACTTTCAAAGTTGAAAATAATGAAACAGAAAGATGACCAATGTATTTGTCTAAGTTAAAAACATTAATTACTGGTTTTTGTTTCTGACAATTAGTAAGCTAGATATTCTGAGGGAGGAAAAACAACATTTTTACACTTTTACAGATATTCTGAACAAAATACTATGGGTATCCTTCTAAATATATAGCTAAGTTCTTCAGAAAATAAGGAATACCTTCAAAAAGCTAGAAATGAGAACCTGATCCTGAAGGAATAGCTTCCTTGAGGGAATATTCTGGTATCAACAACTTACAGACATGGCTTTCAGTTGCTGCTTGGGAAAAAGAAAAAATGGGGAAATAGAACTGGGTTCACAGCATAAAACCCTAAAGGTCAGCCGGTCATGATGGCGCACAACCTCAATCCCAGCACCCAGGAGGCTGAGACAGGAGGATCATTCCAAGTTCCAGGACAGCCTGTGCTATAAAGTGAATTCAAGACCAGCCTGAACTACATGGTGAAACCCTGTCTCAAAAAAAAATCAAAACCCTAAAGGCCCATGCCTTCAGTACAAAGGTAGACTAAACACATTTACCTAAGGAAAATACAATGGACCCAGCCTAGTTAACCGGGGGTGGGGTGAGGGGGTGGGGGGGTGTGCTTTCCCTGAAAATATGTCATCTCAGGTCTAACACCTATATATCTGAGATTCAAACACAGACTATCTGCATCTTCCAAGAAATTCTAACAACTAAATTAAAGAGTCACTGGCTAGTGGCACATGTGATGCCTCGCTGAAACAACACACAGGAAAGAAAAGCAGATGCCAAGGAACTACATTCTCTGTCTACAGTTGAAGAAAGTTTCAAACAATAAATCTACTATAATCCAGAATCATGAAATTAGGAAATAAACTGTGAGATTTGGCAGAAATGAAAAAAAAAAAAAAAAAACAGGCTCTAAAGAGTTTTGGGTAACAGTTCATTGAATTAGAATATTAATTACTAATAGATATGGAATACAGAATGATGTCTTACATATGACTGAGTTCCAGAGAAGGAAGTAAAGATAATGAAACAGAAAAGAATCATAAGAGATAATGGCGTTTTTCACAGAAAAAGGATTACAGATGTGTGCCACCAGACCTGGTCTCTTTTTTATTTTTAACAGAAGCTCACAGGTAATTCACCTTGAGTCTCAAATAATTTGGACTTAAGACTTTTCAGCAATGTTGAAAATGGTAAGACTTTGGTGATTCTTAAAGAAGGTCTAAATGCATTTTGAAATAGAAATAGAAAAAAGAACCCTAAAATTCATATAAAACTACACAGGACTGCAAATAGCCTAAATAATCTTAAGCAAAAACAAAGCTAGAGGCATCATACTACCTGATTTTAAAATATATTACAGAGCTACAGTAACCAAAACAGTACTAGCATAAAGACAGACACACAGAAGAAAGCCCAGAAATAAATACACCCGTTACACCCAAATGATCTTTGATAAGAGTGCCAGGGATACACACTAGAGAAGAAGAAACTCTTCAAAAAATAGTGCTGAGGAAACCAAATATCAACATGCAAAAGATGCTGCACAACACCACTCACCTGAGGCACCGGAATGAGTCAAACACACTGAAGCAAACAGAGGAGAACGGTGGTTACTGAGGCTAACAGCGAGTTGCAGTCAACTGCTATAGTTTCATTTACACTAGATAATTATGTTCTGGAGCCCTGTTGTACAACCTAGTACCTATAGTTAACAATGCTGTACTGTACACTTTAAAAATACTTGCGGGGCTGGGGATTTAGCTCAGTGGCACAGCACCTGCCTGGCAAGCATGAGGTCCTGAGTTGGATCCCTGGTACTCTCCCCAAAAACATAAACAATTAAAAAAAAACTTGTTAAAAGGGTAGATATCAGCTGGGTATGGTGGTACATACCTTTAGTCCCAGCTACTTGGGAGGCTGAGGCAAGAAGATTCCCTCAGCTCACAAGCTGAAAACTAGCCTGGGCAACACAGGAAGACTCTATCTCAAAATAAAACAAAGAAAAATACAAGGTAAGGACTCCGGGGAAGATGGCGACCAGGTGAGCAGCAAGGGAGCGAACCTCCTTAATAAACACCGCCAGCTCGAGACAGACTTGGCGAGCGTGAATGTCGGGACCCCGGCTGGGAAGTTTAAACTGGGCGTATTTCTCTGAGATGCCGGGGGAGATGTGGTAGGGCGGACCAGGCTGCCGGGGCGAGACGTGGGAAAGCCCCAGACGCTGGGAGCTAGGGACGATCCGCGCGGGGAGAAAGCTTGGCTCGGTCCAAGCGCCGTGGGAGCGCAGCCGGCTCGGTCCCTCCCACCTCCCGAGCCGGTGCAGCCCCACGGCGACTCCTGACAGAGATCGGCTTGCTAGCGGCGGAGACGTACTGGGTCCTAACGCCCTGAGAACACGAACAGCTCGATCCCTCCCGCCCCCCGAGCCGGCGCAGCCCCACGGCGACTCCCGACAGAGATCGGCTTGTTAGCGGCGGAGACGCCCGGCATTCCCACGTTTCGCGCGTGTCGGGCGGACCGCGTGGAGGGCCCCAAACGCCGGGAGCGGAGAGAAAGATTTGCTGGGTCCTAGCGCCCCGAGAATACAGACAGCTCGATCCCTCCCGCCTCCCGAGCCGGCGCAGCTC
>PVLD010020319.1:0-34197 GCA_004027595.1 Dinomys branickii
GAGCACTCACCAGCCTGGGCACTGGTGCTGCCTGCACATCACTGACAGCCCACACCAGGCAGACATCACCCCTCAGGGTGTCACTGTCCCCTGCCCAGTGGAGCCCCAGAATATGGGGCTGCTGTGCCCAGGCCAGGGAGGTACTGCAAGTCCGAGGGCCACCTGGCATTGCATTGCCACTAGGGGGCAGCATTGCTCATGCCAGCTCCCAGGCCCTGGAGCCACAGTGCGAGGCTTTGCATGGCTTCACGGGCCCCATGCAGGCCAATGACCCCACCACTTTGCATTGCGCTGCATGCCCCCACCCCCCTTTTCTAGAGAAGGCATCTTGCTAAATGGCCCAGGCCTGAACCTGCCATTCTCCTACCTCAGCCTCCAGCTTAGCTGAAGTACACGTGTCCGCCACCCTGGCCCAACAGGACTGTGTGGCGAGGGCTGGGTTCCCTGACAAGCATCCCTCCACCCTGTGGTCCCCCAGACTCCACCTGACAGAGGGCCAGAGGGTGGTCAGAAAGCTACTGCAGTCTCATGAGTCTGAAGCTGGAGTCCAGCGTTAGCAGGTGCCAGCTGCCCAGGCTTCAAAGTATGGCTGGAGTTTCCACAGCCTCACTGCAAAAAGCAGAGCTCGTGTGGGCATGGTGGCACACGCCTGTCATCCCAGCACTCAGGAGGCTGAGGCAGGATTGCCACAAGTTCAAGGCCAGCCAGAGGCAGTCCTGGATCCCCAGGCCAAACAGCACTTCCTGGGCCCTGGCAGCGGGAAGGTCCTGGGCTGCAGAGGCTAGTTGCTGTGGGAGCTGGAACCCAGTTAGAGACTGTGCTGCTGCTTTGGGGGCCCAGGATCCAGGTGGAAATGTGTGGGGCAGCGTGGAGATTGGGCGGGGGTGACACCTGCCAACAGAAACACAGGAAGCTGCTGGGCCACAGGTCATACTGCTGCTTCAGGATGTTCGTCCCGATCCCTGCCTCGAGGCTGTGGCCTCCTGCCTATCCACTGTGTGGGTGGCTGCCAGTGGGGAGCGGTGGGGTGCATCGGCAGCGACCCCAGAGCCACAGCAACTCCCAGGGATCCAGCCAAGGAACAAACGGGAACTGGGGCACAACAGCAAGAGAGAGCTGCAGATGGAGGTGGCTCACACAGCCCCACGCCCTTCTCACTCCAACATCCAGCAGGAAGCACGAACTGAGTTACTGGGCTTCAGCTCCCACCCAGAATGCCCGCTGTGAGCACCTTAAGCCTCGGCGGCCTGCGCAACCACCACCTGCTCCTGACAGCAGTGGGACGAGTCCATGGGCTTCAGGACTCACCCCAAACTACCAGTGCGAGCAACAAGAGTGTCTCCATACTGCCTTCATATACGAACCTTGTATGAACCCATAGCAACACATTGGATGAAAAGCAGCAGTCCGGAGGACTTCAAGATGGCGACCAGGAAGGCAGCAGAGAGAGAACTTCCCGGAGGAATGCCACTCAGACAAAGGAATATAGGAATATAGCCACATGTGAGACAGAAAGGGAAGAGCTTCAGCTTCAGAGACCCACGCTCACGGAAGCCTCCCGACTTGGCCGGGGGAGAGCAGAGTTCTGAGGGCTGGTCCAGGGCTAGAGAGGGGAGGGCGCAGGGAGGAAAAGAGGCAATGGCGGTCTGGAGCAGTTGTCAAACCCAGTGTGAGGATGAGAAGTTAAGACAGCCACTGGGGGCAGAGTCCCCACCCTGCAGCAACCTTCCTAATCAGCGCCTGGAGAGAATCAATGCAACCAGTACATAGCCCACCACGCCAGGCTCTGCACCTGCCTTGAGGTGGTGCCCCCTGCCTCTCTGCTGGGTGAGCGGCTACAGGTGGAGAGCAGTGGGGAACCTTGGCTTCGAGCCATGGTGGCTCCCAGGGATCCGGCCGAGGAGCGGACGGGGGCTCCAGCGGGGCAACTGGAGGGAGATGCAGATGGAGGTGGATCGCGTGGCTCCGCGCCCTTCTCACTCCAACATCAGGCAGGAGGCACGAGCTGGGTTGCTGGGACTCAGCTCCCACCCTGAACTCTCTCTGGGAGCACCTTGAGTCTCGGCGGCTTGGGCAAGCGCCTCCTGTTCCTGGCAACAATGGGACGAGCCCATGGACTTCAGGACTCACCCCGAACTATTAATGTGAGCACCAAGAGGGTCTCCTTACAGCTAGCACATATGAACCTTGCATGAACCCATAGTGACGGATTAGATGAAAACCAGCAGACTGGGAGTCTGAAAAACAACATACTGTATACAGGAGACCCTAGAAAATCCTCCAACTCTATTCTAGAACTAATCTTTAGACTCAGTTCATACCCTGAACAGAGTGAGAATGGGCCAGGGAGATTTCAAGCCCTTATAGCAAGCATCATAAGTTCATCCGGTGCCCAGCTGCAAGGGGTGGGGAACGGTAATGCTGGAGATCAGGAGGAGGTGGGAGGAGAAGGGCCTCCGGCATCAAGGCAACGGGACAGAGCCAAACGGGTCACTGAGGGCGCCCTGACGGAGGCATGAGCCCCGCGGCTGCTCCGCTGCGGGCCCTGCTGAGGGCACCTTCCCGACTGGACCCGCCCCCACCCATAGCTCGGTGACAGGGTGGAGCCGGGCAGTCCGCTGTGAGCATATGTGCTTTTCCACCTCCGACCGTGGCAGTTTGTATACACCCCTGTATATTATAGTATAGTCTGAGGAATCTGGATCTCTTCCCAAGGCGAGAGTCCAGGGGTATAGATAAACCCAGGAGTACAGTTATTATCACAGGGAAGATGACTGATTGAGTGGTAGGGCAACGGAGATGAGGGAGGAGAAAATTGAATGATCAAATGGGCCATCATCTGTGTAACTGAATAACATGTGAAGGTAACATTATGTAGGACAGCGTCCAGAGCTGATTCCCTTCTACGTTCTCTATAACTCTGTATTTCCTCGTTTTTGTATTAACAGAAGTGAAGATAACTTTATATTATACAGCATCCAGTGCAAATTCCCTACTATCTCCTCTATAATTTAGTATTTCCTTTAATGTTTTTGTGTTAACTAATGCAAAGATAACATGATGTAATTCAACATCCAGTGCTAATTCCCTACTATATTCTGTTTCATTTTGTATTTTTGGTATTGTTTATGGCTTATTCTGGTTCATGTCTCCATTCTTTTGTCTTTAAAATTAAATTTAAAAAAAAAAAGGATGTTTGTCCGAAGTTAAGAGCCTGGGTGCACGCATGTGCGCACGCATGCATGCACGGCTCTCCTGAGGATGCCATGGAGCGGATGTTGGCAGCAGGCCAGGGGTTGGTGACTCAACACCCACCGTCCCCACCTGCAGCCTGGAGCTGGGGGAGAAGGCTCCACCGCATCCCAGCCCCAGGGGCAGATCCCACAGAACAGGGGAGAAAGTGCTGAGGCTGTGGCCTGGGGGCACCTCTCTCTGACACAACCACAGTACCCAGGTCCCAGGGTGGCCTGGAGGGGAGGGGGTGGCCTCTGGGTGTGAGAAAGGTCTCCGGCGGGGGTTAGACTTGGGATCCCGAACACTCTCCCGCTTCCTCTGACTCTCAGAGAAGGAAAGAAACGTGATTTTAAGGCTTTGTTGTTGCAGTTCAGTTTTTTTTTTGACACATCTCGCTATGTAGCCCAGCCTGGTTATCAGGTTCGGCTCAAACTCGCTCCTGTATCAGCCTCCTCAGTGCTGGGATTTGGCTTTCTATCCACGGTGACAACGGACCACTTCATCCAGGAAATCCAAGAAGTGCATGGCACGTGCACGCACAGGGTCCACTGGGAACCGAGGGTGCCAGGGAAGCAGGGTTGCCTGCCCCGGCTTGCAGTCCAGTGGCGTTCAGTCACAGGTGGCGGGCCGCTGCCCACAGGATCTGCAGGGCCATGGAGAAGCAGGGCAGCTGGGCCACGATGTAGGACAGAGAGCGCAGGGGGGGGCGCAGCTTGCCCAGGTAGGCCACGGTGTGCATCAGGCGGCCCAGGAGGACCAGCAGGAAGTGAGCCCAGGCCGTGGCGGGGGCGGGGCCCAGGAAGCAGTAGACGAGGCCCAGGAAGAGGAATGGGTAGATGTTCTCCATGTCGTTACGGTGGGCTCTGCAGGGACACAAAGTAAGTCAGATCAAGGGGCCCCCGCTCGCGCTGAGTGCCTGGCCCACTGAGCACCCACACTGCGGTCCCCTGGTGGCCAGGCTGTGCTGCCACCTGCCTGCCCCGGGGCTTGTACAGCTGGGTGGTGGAGCTAGCACTGGAAAGGTCTCAGTCACTCCCTTCCCAGGGAGGCTGAGTCGGCCTCCTGCCCTCCTCGGTTCCCTCCTTCCGCCCAAAACCAAGCACCATTTCTGCAGAGATAAAACTTAATCCCAAGGCTAAGTAGGGTGAGGCCAGCCTGGATTATGTGGCTAGGTTGCCCTGGCATATGGGGCCTGGCCAAGCCTCTTTGACCTGCCAAGGCTCCTGGCGGCTTTGTTTAAAACAACCGTGTGTGTGTGTGTGTGTGTGTGTGTGTGTGTGTGTGTGTAGGGGGTGTGTACAACACAACTAGATAAATGTAAATGAATGACCCAGAAGGTAGACCTCTTGCTCCGCTTCTGGGCGCCATTCCTGAGGCCCCTGATGACAGCCCGGGGGAAATGCTGGCCCCAGACACCCACCACACCACCGCTGCCTCGCCAGGGGCTGGGATAAACAACAACGGCCGCCGGCTGAGTCTCCAGACGGAGCCCTTCCAGGGCTGTGGGCAGCAGCGAGACCCTCAGGGGACGGAGGGCCAGCGAGCGGAGACAGAGCCCAAGGACAAGATGAGGGGTGGGGGGACGAGGCCAGTGGCCTGGAGCACTGTGCACCCAACAGCACAGGCACCTCTGCCCAGGGACTGGTGGGGTGATCGGTGTGGGGTGCTGGGGAGGACACAGCCATGCTGCAGCCTGACAGTCTGGAAGATCAGAGACCCAGGAGTGCAGAACACTGAGCAAAGGCCCTGGGGCAGGCATGCACTGGAATTTGAAGCCCTTAAGAAGCAGGGGTTACACAGAGCAACACCCAACAAGGCCTGCAGCTCCCAGCGAAGGCAGCTGACCTGTCTCAGAGCAACAAGTGTTGGCTTCTGCCTGGATGTTTGTTTTTAGTTTTTTGAGACAGGGCTCACTATGCAGTTCAGGCTGTCCTCGAGCTCGCTTTGTAGCCCAGGCTGGCCTCAAACTCGCAGTGATCCTCCTGCCTCAGCCTCCTGAATGCTGGGATACAAGCCCATGTTTAGACAGCTGCAGGAGTGCAGGTGGCACTGACACCTGGCCTGGCACGGGGAGGGGGAGGAGCGGTCAGCCCAGGAGTGGAGGGGGAAGGAAAGAGGCGGGCCATGCAGCACCTGAGGGTGTGGAGCTTCCTGGAGGCCACTGGGCCAGACTCGGGGGTCACCTGTGGCAGTGGTGTGCAGAGTTAGCCTCACCTTTCTCCTTCCCCTGAGCCGCAGCAGAGATGCCAGTGCCAGTGTGATCCAGGGACACTCCCTCCCTCCCTCCCCACAAGCTGTGGCCTGAGACGCGCAGGGAGTCACATCCCCTCCAGACACTCAGACACACTCAGACAGTGTCATCCTGTAATAACCCCTTTAAGGTAAAAGCTGCCCAAAGCGTGGCAGCGAGACCAGACTTGCACGGCCGCCCGGGGCTCGGTGCCCACCTCCGCCCCCACTGCAGGTTGCAACACAGCCTCGACTTCCTGTAGCAGGTGACAGAGATGAGGAAAAGGGGACCCACAGGGAGGCCAGGGCCTCCATCCTGTGCACCAGCCCAGACTGTCCTGCAGGAGCTGGGTTTCCCGGGATGCACCCTGCTGTGGGCGGATTTATGCTCTGAGAAGCAGAGAACCAAGGTTTAAATGATTTCCTGTATGCAAACAATTTCCAGGGGGCTCCGACTGCCCTGGAAACTCTGCTCTAATGTTTAACTAACTGTCCCCAGGCTCCCCTCTGGCTCCACCCAGCTCTGCCGACTGCCTGCTTTCCACAGGGTTCTGCAGCGTCAGGTGGTAGAGGAGCCCACAGGCCTGGGCCCGCTTCGTACACACGAGGTCACCCAAGGTCCTCACAGGGTGGACACAGCAGGATCCCATAGGAGCGCCCAGGCGGGCAAGGGGGCTGCACGCCTGTGATCCCGGCACTCAGAGGCTGAGGCAGCAAGAGTTTGAGGCGAGCCTGGGGGACATAGTGAGACCCTGTCTCAAACACAAAACAGACTAACAAAGCACAGCTGGTCTTTAGCATAGTGTCGGCATGACAGGTGCTCCTACAGAGAAGGCGGCTGGGAGGTGCTGGGGCCACTGCAAGTGCGTGAGAAAGAGCCCGAGGGCAAGGAGGCTGGGCTCCCAGGACGCACCTGCGGGTGCTTCCAAACCGCAGACGCACAGCATCACCGATGGCTTAACAAGCACAAGGGGAGCTCACAGCCTACTTCCCCAAGAGTTTCTACCACCGATGTGATCCTGTCCCCTTGTCTCCGTCCGTCTCACGGGACACACAGGAGCTGTGTGACTGCCACTCCTTTGCCGCACCCTAAAGAGACCTGGCCTCACCTCCAGGTCCTCTGACAAGTCACCTGCTCCTCTTCAGATGCGAGGGGGAAATGGCACAATAGCCCTGGTCACACACGGTTCAGGAGGCTGAGGCAGGAGGTTGAGGCCAGCCCGGGCGACACAATGAGCTTACCTCAAAAAAAAAAAAAAGCCAAAGAGCAGCTCTCCCCCTCTAATACTGAGCCTACCTAGGGAAATTATCACTTTGACGGACTTCACAGTCCGAGCTATCGAACCTAGGGCCTTCGTATGCACTTACATCCCCGGTCCCTTTTCATATTTTTTAAATTCTTGATATTGAGACAGGGTGTTGCCAATTCCCTAAGTTGCCCAGGCTGGGCTCAAACTTTCTATCTTCCTGCCTCAGCCTCCCAGAATGCTGCAATTCCAGGCACGCGCCACCGCACCTAGCTCACACAGTCATTGACTTTGGGATATTTTTTATGCCTTTTTTAGAGTTTCCTGCTCCGTAGTTGAGCCTGGCCTTGGACTCACTGGGTCCCAGGACAGCGCTCCTCCTGCTCCAGTTTCCCGAGAGCTGGGCTTACAGGTGTATACACCCCACAGCCAGGGTTCGGGTAGACATGTTGAAAGAATCTATTTTGTGTTGAGGATGGAACTCAGGGTCTTGAACCTACTGGGCAAGGGCTCCGCCTCACGTCCCCACCCAAGAACTGTTTGTTTTTTTGAGTAATATTTACCACGTGGAAAGTTTGCTCATGGAATAAGGTTCACTGAAAAATACCAGAACCCCAACTTGGGTCACATCATGTGCGCCCAACCTTATCAGGTTTGTGCTGACAGGACAAAGGCAAGAGATGAAAATGCTCGGAGACTAGAACGGAGTGTGGTTTTCCTCCTTGGCTCTGCTTTCGGTGTGACCCAAATTGTCTGCCATGACTAGTTCTGACTTTTATAGTAAGAAAAACAGTTTTAACTGCCTGGGGCATGGTACGTGATGGAGAAGATGTTCCATTTCACTCGGTAAAAGAAATGCAAAGTAAAAGCAAAACAAGCTGGTTCCCAGAAGTCCATGAGGCTGAGGCAGGAGGACGGTAAGTTCAAGCCCAGTCTAGGCAACTTGACCACTTGGTTCGAGCCTGTCTCAAAAATAATAAAAGGGCTGGGGATGGAGCTCAGAGTGAAGACCCTGCGTTTGTTTTTTTATTTGGTTTCGGTTTTTTTGAGATGGAGTCTCACTATGTAGTTCAGGCTGGCCTTGAACTCACTTCTGCGTAAGCCAAGCTGGTCTCAAACTCAGGTCCTCCTGCCTCCCAAATGCTGTGTTTATAAGGTGTGCGCCACCATACCTGGCTATGGCCCTGGGTTTAATGCTCAGTACTGAAAAAGAGAAAGGAAGGGAGGGAGTGAGGAGGGAAGAAGGAAGGAAAGGAAGATGTGCTCTCCCTGTGGCACAGGCAGGTACCCACCTGCTGAGCTGGGAGGGACTGCAGGACCTCACAGTGCAGAACAGCTGGGCACATGGCAGCCCAGAGCGCAATGTGCACTTCTGCTCCCTTGCACACAGGGCAGGTGAGAGGTGTACAGAGCTCTGCTCATAACAGGAAGTCAGGGACAGCACCGGCCAGCACAGGGGCCCAGCAAGGCTGCTGTGGTCTGTACACAAACGCTACAGCCCTGGGACACTCTTTGTGGTCCTGTGCAGAGGGAAAGGGAACTCTACAGAACTGTGGAGGGGAGAAGGACGCGGGTGACAGGTGGGAGCCGGCTCTGCAGTTCTTGGTTCAAATGCATGTTATGTTTCCAAGATTAAAAATGTAACCAGCTCAGGCATGGTGGGCATGCCTGTCATCACAGTACTTGGGAGGCTGAGACGGGAGGGTCCCTGTGCATTCAAGCACAGCCTGGGCTGCATAATGAGACCCTGTCCCAAAAAGCAACACCAACAAAATTGCCCAATGCCTAAGGGGATGAGGGGCACAGAGAGCCTCACCATCCACATGCCCTGGGCTCACAAGACCTGTGCACAGGCCTCACTGACCAGGGGCCCCTGTGGCCCCAGGCCTGCTAATACTTGCCTGAGACATCGCTCCACATCCGGGTCGCTCCGGCAGAACTGGGGGCCACCGTGCCTGAGGGCGTCCTCGGGGTTCGCGAAAGCCTGAAATAGATCAGAGCCCTTAGTGCTGGGAGAGGCGCAGCCAGCCCTGCTGTTCCGCCTTGATGGGTTCCCGACGGGAAGGCTCCCCATGAACGCCACCCGGCCGGCTCTCCATCTCAAGGGAGAGCTGCGCACCAGAGGGAACAGGAGCTCCCTTGTCAGAAAGACAAGATAGGAAGAAGCTGGGTGCGCTGGGCACCCCTGTAATCCTGCATTAGAGCTGAAGAGAAGAGGATGCTTCCACGTTAGCCAGGGGAAGTGAGGAACTGGAGCAACAGCACAGGAAGCTGCAGGAACAGCACGCACAAAGGCCCTGAGGACAGAAGAAGCTGCACAGGTTTAAAGAACCAGAAGCCAGGACGGCTGCAGACTCAGGAAGAAGCACAGGGGCCTAGCGTAAAGTCACGGGGCCAGCAGGAGTGCTAAAGGCATCTCAACAATTTCAATTTGGCCAGGAGTGGTGACCCACGCCTCTAATTCTAGCACTTTGGAGGCTGAAGCGGGAGGATCCTTGCTGAGTTCTAGACCAGCCTGGGCTACAAAGTGAGTTCAGGCCAGCCTAAAATACATAGCTAGACCCCATCTCAAAAAGACAAAAGAAAAGGGAATTTCACTTTGCACTGGGTCTTGTGTTGCATATCTCAGTGTTCTGGGAGGCTGAGGAAGGAGGGTTGTAAATTTTAGCCCAGCCTGGGCATCTTGACAAGCTACCAAGATCTGCCTCAAAACAAAAGTAAAAAAATAAAAGGGATGCAGATACATCTTAATGCAATGGGCTACAAATAGAGCTTAATCCTCGGGTTCAGTCCTCAGTAACTAAAAAACAATTTGGAGCCAGGCATGGCGACCTACACCTGTCCTCACAGCACTTGGGAGGCTGAGGTAGGAAGATTGTGAGTTCAAGGCCAGCCTGGGCTACGCATTGAGACTATCTTAAAAAGGTCAGCCCGGCAGGTTACCTCCTTTTCGAAATCCAAGTCCAAAGGAACTGGCTTGCTGCTTAGAACCTGGGCACCAAGGCAGGTGTGGGCACTGGAGGCGACCTTACTTCATACCTGGCTGGGACCTTCCCAGATGACCTCAGTGAAATGGGAGGTCTCCAGCTCCTTCCCTAGGGCTGCCTCGGGGACACACTGCTCAGCTTGCAGATGAAGTCAGAGAGACTTCAGGAGCAGCTGCATCCCTGGCCCCAGCCCCAGCATCCAGGTTTAGCGGAGACCCCCAGGCCTCAAGGGACAGGGCAGGGCAGGGCCACCTTTAATCACTGCTGTTCCAGCCTGGGTGCAAGATCTCTACCCCGGTGCCCAACCCACAGAGCAGAGACAGCCTCACCCAGTCTCAGAAAGGGAGAGAAGCTGGGTGCGCTGGTGCACAACTATAATCCCAGCACTTGGGAGGCTGAGGCAGGAGGATACAGGAGGATCATCGAGGTCCAGACCAGCCAGCGCTACAAGGTGAGCTCAAGGCCAACCTGAACTGCAGAGTGAGACCCTGTCTCAAAAAGAAAAAAAAGGCGGAGAAAGATTCGCCTTTCCGGAAATGGCTCCCCAAAGCTGGGGGCTACGGACCCCACAGACCCAGCTCCCAGTGGAGCTGGAGCCGGAGCCGCGGGGCCTCAGCGCCCCCTGCGGCTCGCCTCACCGCCTCGCTGGCGGGGTTGGGAGGTTTCCTCCGGGGAACCCGATCCCTCGGCGGCATCTCGGCGACAGTTGCCCCAGAACTGGGAATTTCCACTTCAAGTTGCTCCACTCCTGTTCGGCCGGTTCCCTCTCCACCCAGATATTGGCGCTGGTGGCCGGGAAGCCGCCAGACTGCAGGGAGGCTTTGGGTTATCGGGTCCCCAAACTCTACTTCCCAGGACCTGTGGGTCTCCCGGGGCCAAGCGCTTCACCGGTGCCATGCAGTCAGAGCGCTCACAGGGACTGCCCTGCTGAATCCCAGGGCCGTGGAAGTGCCCCGAGCCAGTCGCCGACACCCAGGCCAGGTCCCCTGCTCCTGACGCCCCCAGCGCTGCTCGCCTAGAGAAGCCCTCGGCTCGCGGCTGGGAAGTGACAGCACCTACCTTCTTTCGCAGCCTCACTTGGCCGGTGATGACGGCCACCACGTACATCTTGATGACCAGCAGCGTGCTGCATAGCAGGAAGGCGGGGAGCACCGGGTTGTCCACTATCGCCAGGCCTGAGGGAGCCATCGAGGGCGGCTCTACACGCTGCGCTGGGGCTCCGAGACGACAGGATGCCGGGACTGAGCGCACTGTCTTCCCGGTCTTCCCGGGTGAGCGGCCTTTTGAAGAGGAGGAGGTGGGCGGAGTACAGGAGGCCGCTGAAACTCCCGCCTACTCCCCGCCCACCCCGGGCCTCCCCAGGGCCCCTGATCCTGGAGGATGAAGCGAGATGCGGGAAGGAGCACAGGGCAGGCACAGTGGGGCACACCTGTGATCCCCCCACTCTGGGACGCTGAGCCAGGAGAATTACCCAGGAGAATTCACTTAACGACTTAGGGAGACCCTGTCTCAAACTAAAGTGACTGGGAAGCTGGGCCTGGTGGCTCACGCCTGTAATCCCAGCAATCAGGAGACTGAGGCAGGAGGATCATCATGAGTTCAAGACCAGCCTGAGCTACAAAGAGAGCTCAAAGCCAGCCTGAACTGCATACCAAGACCCTGCCTCAAAAAGACCAAAAACATAAATAAATAAATAATAAAAAATTAAAATGGCTGGGGCTGTAGTTCAGTGGGTGCCCCGGGCTCCATCCCTAGTACTGCAAAAAAGAGGGTGCCTGGCGCAATGCTGATGTGCGTCCATCCTGGTGGGCGGCGATCCGAGGCCGTGATCCATGCTGGAGCCACAGCTATGCTGACAGTAGTGTGGTTGTGCCCCTCGTGGCTCACAGAGTCGACCAGTCCCAGGAACCCACAAATGTGTCACCTAACCCAACAAAGGTGCCATTGCGGACAGGAATTAGTAAGCACATATTTTTGTTTGTTTGTATTTTGAGACATGGTCTCTCTTTGCGGTCCAGACTGGCCTTAAACTCACTATGTAGTCCTGGATAGCTTTGAACTCACAGCAATCCTCCTGCCTCAGCCTCCTGAGTGCTGGGATGACAGGTGTGTGCCTCCATGCCCAGCTGAGTTAGGATCTTGAGAAGGGGCAGAGTGTCCTGGATTGTCTGGCAGGTGAGCGCAGGGTCATCATGGGGCCCTGCTGCTGTGGGATGAATTACAGGGAAAATGTAAAAACCAGTGTAGAATGAAGAGAGAGTTTAGGGCAGAGTCACAAGCCAGGAATGAAATTCTTCCTCCTTTAGAGTCTCCAAAAGGAAGACACCAGGCGTGCTGACTTGAGCCCTGTGATGCCCATTTCAGACATCTGCCCTGCAGAACCATAGCTAAACCGGGTGTGGGGACACATACCTATAATCCCAGCACTCAGGAGGCTGAAGCAGGAGGATCGTTGTGTGTTCAAGACCAGCCTGGGCTACAGAGTGAGCTCAAGGCCAGCCTGAACCACGTAGTGAGAACTTGTCTCAAAAACACAAACAAAGACCAAAACACAAAGAAACAGAACCATAGCTAATATTTTATGTGCTTCTTGTGGCTCTGGGAGGGGACCTAGGGCCTCATGAATGCTTGGCCAGTGCTTGACCCCTTGGTTACATTCCTGGCTTCCTCCACCTTTTTTTCCTCAATAAATTGTCCAGACTGGCAATGAACTTGCCTGAATCCTCCTGCCTCAGCCTCCCAAGTAACTGGGAGTATAGGTACACAACACTGTGTCCAGCTACTTGTGTTGTTTTAAACCATTCATTTTATAGTAATTTTTTTTCACAACAGCCATAAGAAACAAGCACACTGGGCTGAGCATGGTGGCACATGCCTGTATTTCCAGCACTCGGGAGGCTGAGGCAGTAGAATCTCGGAGAGTTTGAGGCCAGCCTGGGCTACACAGTGAGTTCAAGCCCAGCTTGAACAGCAAGCAAGACTGTCTAAAAAACAAAACAAAACAAACAAGTTCTTGGTGAGGCTGGGTCTGAAGACGGCACCACCCTCAGTGCTGTGAACCAACCCAGCCCGGGAGGGATCGCTGTGTGTGTGGTGTCCCATGAGTGAGTGTGTGTCCCACCCCGCTCTGCCATGCTTTATCTTCTAAAACAAGGAGAGTTCTGGAGTGGAGCCCAGGGAAAAGGGTGTGGACAAAGCTGATTCTTCCCTGTTGTTCCTCCAAGCCCAAAACACGAGGGATTTGCAGGGAATTCTGGGGGTTGCTGTATGTGGCTCCAGGTTGAAATCTTTCCCTCACCATCTGCTGCAGTGTGCCAGTTAGGCCAAGGGCCCAGCCAGGAGCTCAAGCCTTCTCTGATCTGTGGCCAAGAATTTCAATCCCTGGAAGTGGCCACGATGTTCTGGGTGGTAGAGGTGACGGTGACGGAGATGTTGCTTGTGTCAAAGCTCCTTCTGCTTTGCCCTTCAGGGGCCCTCTGCAAGAGAAGGCCAGTGTGTTTCCTGTGCTACCTGGGTGGTGGTGACACTGGCAGGGACAGATCAAAAGTCACCCGAGATTCGTCTCCAACTCTTGTCACTTTCCTGTGCTTTCCGTCAGACCCTGCAGTCGGGAAGCTCTGAGGCTCACTTCTCCTCCCCGCTTGGCATTTCCTGAGGATCCCAGAGCCGGCTCTTCTCGCTGGCTGAGTGCTGGGACTTCAGAGGAGGCGGAGACGGAGGAGGAAACAGCCCCTCTTCTGCAGCTGGGTCCTGAGCCCTGTGGGATCGCTCAGCTTTCCGCAGCTAGAGATGTGGGACAGAGAGGCAAGAGCCTGGGTGACCTTTAACCACAGATGGGTACTGTGGTCATTCAGGACAGTGTTTATGGGATGATGGGGGAACCCTGGGACTCCCCAGGATGAACAATTCAATGAAGGATGCAGCTTCCAGTCACCAGTTCAGCATTTCTTCCCCCCTTCTGGAAAATGGGACTTTTATTTTTTTCAGGAACTGTGCCCCTATTGGCAGACATCATGACCACTACCCAATCATAGCCCTCAGGCATGTGGTAGCCATGTAACCCAGCATGGCCAATCACAGTGTTCTTGGCAGCTGGCCACAGGAATTGGTCTAAGCAAGGGCAATCAGAGAGTTTCCCTGGAGTTTATATGCTGATGAGGGCCTTGGCCATGGCCTCCTCTACCCTGGGGTGGAAATTTGTATTCAGAAGTGAAGGTCCAGCCTCTGACTCACCCAGGTCTCCCGATCTAGGAGCTTCTTTTTCTGCTAAACAAAATGTCCACCGAGTCACATCCTTCAGCTGGGCATAGGCCACAACCACAGCTTGTTGGGCTGAATTAAGTGACCTTGACTTGGATTCTTTTTTTTTTTTTGTGATACTGGGGATCGAACTCAGGACCCTGTGCTTGCTAGGCAAGCGCTTATTCCACTGAGCTATATCCCCAGCCCTTGACTTGGATTCTGTCCCTTCAACTATAAGAATGCGAGCTGGGCGTGGTGGCACATGCCTGTAATCCCAGCACTCAGGAGGCTGAGGTAGGAGGATCGTTGCAAGTTCGAGACCAGCCTGGGCACTCAAAGTGAGCTCAAGACCAGACTGAAGTGCACAGCAAGACCCTGTCTCAAAAAAACAAAAAACCAAACCAAACTATAAGAACTCAAACTTAGATAAGTTGCAGCTTGGACACCCCTCCCAAGGGCTTGGTACTGGGTCTTTACCCTGTCCCACTACTTCTGGCACCTCCTGCTGGGGACACAGCCAGAGTCACTGAGGGGGACAGGCTGCTGGGCAGGGTGGGACCAGAAACACACAACTAGACATCACCCTGGGCACCTGCCTTTGTAACCACTGGGAAGGAATAAGAAGAATTTGCATTTGAATTTAATTTGCAGATCCACAGCAGATACAGCTGGGCACGGTGGCACATGCCTGTAATCCCAGCACTCAGGAAGCTGAGACAGGAGGATGGCTGAGAGTTCGAGACCAGCGTGGGCTACAAAGTGAGCTCAAGGCCAGCCTGAACTGCACAGCGAGACCCTGTCTCAAAAAGACCAAAAAAAAGGATAGATGCACACCTGCGTGTGTGCACACATCCAGCAGTGCGGAGACGCGGACAGAGAGTTACTGATGAACATAAATGGTGCAGCCTGGAAGCTGCTGGCAGCCAAGCTCTTGCCAAATCTCACAAGCCCAGCTGGGCCCCCAAATGCCCATTCTTTTTTTTTTTCTTTTTGTCTTTTTGTGACAGGGTCTCCCTATGCGGTTCAGGCTGGCCTTGAACTCCCAACGATCCTCCTGCCTCAGCCTCCCAAGTGCTGGGATTACAGGCATGCGCCACCACGCCTGGCTTACTGCCCCTTCTGACACAGCCACAGTGGCCTGCAAGGATGAGGCCACCCTGGTCAAGGACGGCAGCTAGATGGGGTAGCCACAGGACCATGGGCCACGGGACCATTGTCTTCACCAAAGACCAGGCCAATCGCAGGTGTCAGCAGATTGTTATTGTTTCACTGCTGGCAATTGCTCTCCGGGGCCTTTGGACTAAGCTCCATGCTCAGGCTTTTTTTTTTAATGTTTTATTTATAGACAGGATCTCACTAAGTTGCTCAGGCAGGATTCAGACTTGCAGTCCTCGCCAGGCGTGCTGGTGCACGCCTGTAACCCCAGCACTGGGAAGGCTGAGGCAGGAGGATAGTTGGGAGTTCAAGGCCAGCCTGGGCTACAGAGTGAGCTCAAGGCCAGCCGGAACTGCAAAGCGAGACTCTGTCTCAAGAAAAAAAAAAAAAAAAACTTGCAGTCCCTTTGCCTCGGCCTCCCAAAGGGCTTGTATCACAAGCACCCACTACCACACCTTCATCTCCAGATTTAAGGGAAGTATGATGCACCCATTGCAGGGATGTGGAAGCTGAGGCTGGGAGGTGGCTGTGCTTGTCCTGGCTCCACAGTCGGTCTTTGGTAGAAGTGGATCCTCCTGCCCCAAAAGCACATGCCCAAGCACCTGCCACGTGCTAAACACCCAAGAGATGGCCACTTGTCAGGTGTAAACGTAACTCCCACTCTTGAAATTCGTGATTTCCTAGGCCAAGTAAACAGGTGAGCTCTCCTTGTCTCAGGAGTGAGGGGAAGCAGGGGTGCTTGATGCTAGGTCCAGTGGTAAGGAAAGCCTAGATTCCAGCACAATGGAATATTACTCAGCCAGCAAGAGGAACTGATACAGGAAAATAAAACTCCCAACCTGAACGATATCTGAGACGAGTTCGTGTTCTCTTAAAACCAAAGAATGAATTTTAGGAACAACGGAGGCTAAGAGCAGAATATATTTATTGAGAGAAAGAAAGCTTCTGTCCAAGAGAGGGACAGAAGGGGGGCCCGAGTGGATTACCCCAGACTCTGTCTTTTCTAGGGACTTTTATAGAGAAAAACCATGAGGTGAGGCGGGTCCAAGGTAGGGAACTATGGTCCGCCAATAAGACTCCAAGGATAGGCTGGGGATATAGCTCAGTGGAATAAGCGCTTGCCTAGCAAGCACAGGGTCCTGAGTTTGATCCCCAGTACCGCAAAAAAAAAAAAAAAAGACTCCAAGGATAAATATTTAGGAAGACTGAGTGAACTGGGATCAAATGGGAAAGCGAGTCACCTAACAAGCGGCCATGAATGCCGAGCGGGTTTTTCCCATAAGGGGTTGAGTCAAGGACTCTCTAAGGTGGTAGCTACCTATTTAGAATATCAATCCCTGCTGTCCATCCCTGGGGAGGGAATGTGGGTGTGTTTGTTTAGTTGTTTGTCTTGAGGTCAGGCCCACAGGTATCTTATCTTTTATGTTGGCTCCTTCGAGGGCCCGGCCCTGCCTGCCTATAATATTTCTATCTACCTCAGCTGCCTATAACTGAACGGGATCCCGATCTCAGTATGATTGATGTAGATGAAGCTTGAAAGTAGTCTGCTGAGCGGAAGAAGCTGGACTCCAGAGACCACGTGCCACAGGTTTCTGTGAATATGAAGCAACTAGAGATGTGTCAGATAGCAGGACAGAGAGTGGGCTGTGGTCACCAGGGATTGGACAGGATGGAGTCACAACTAAATGTGTGGTGGGTTTTCCTCGGAGATGATAAAAAGCTCTGGTAAGTGAGCCGGGAGTGGTGGTGCACGCCTATAATCCAGCATTTGGGAAGCCGAGGCAGGAGGATTTCTGGGAGTTCAAGGCCAGCCTGAGCTAGCAAGGCACTTAGCACACATCTGATACAGGTGATCATACAGGCATGGGGAGAAGCTGCTTGGTGGGCACCAGTGCCCTGCCCCAACCCCCTTCTGCTGTCCAGGGAGACAGAATCGCATGTGTGGCTGGGGCCACCTGTGACCCCCCCCACAGAAGCCATCTGCTGACCGAGCAGGTGACATGCGCAGAGCTGCTGTCCAGAGGGGGCATTTCCTGTATGCAGCTCTAGACGGGAGCCGGCTGACAGGAAAAGTGGACTGGGTACAAGGGACAGGAGAATTGTCTGCCTCAGCACTAACGGCTTTTAGGACCCTTGCAGGAACGCTGTTGAGCTCTGAGTATGGCTGCTGGCAGAGGCCCTGGGGTCCGGGGAAGTCACACCCTGGCCTGGCTGGGTCCCAGGGGACACACAGTCTCAGTCGCTCACGGTTTCATAGGGGCGCAATGCTGATTCGGAGCTCCTGGCCGTGGGGACCCATTTCCTGGGAAGCCTTGCGGGAGGCTCACATTCCTGAGCTGGGCCCGCCTGTCCCAGTCCCTGGCCAGCTGGCCGGGAGTTTTCAAAGGCTGGAGCGCTTGGAGCCCTTCCAACTCCTCAGCGGCCTCCTAGACCCAAATCATCTAAGAGGCGCCACCCCTCTTCCTTGGCCTCTGTCACGAGACAGCGCTCAGGGACTGTTTTTTTACTAATGATACAAATATGTCAAATGTTGCTATGGCTGAGCAGGCTTCTTCCTTTACTTCTTTGGTTTTGCTTTGGTTTTTGAGACTGGGTCTTGCAATGGAGTTCAGGCTGGCCTCAAATTTGCAGTGATCCTCCTGCCTCAGCCTCCCAAGTGCTGGGATTCAGGCATGTGCCATCACACCCGCTTTCCTCCTTTCTCCAAAGTGAGGGTCTTGCCTGCCGCTCTCCCTCCCTCCTTGAGGATTAGCAGGCCCATTTCACAGGTGGAGATCTCCTGGGGCTGGGAGGGACCTTACTTAGTCTCAGATCAAAGCAGAAATAGAGCCACCTCAAGCCAGAGCCCCGACTCTGAGCTCCAAGGCAGAACTGGAATTCCAGCCAGCTGGGCCCTCCTTGCACAACACTGCTTGCTTCAAATTCCTTCCATATGCGGAGCTGGATCTACCCTCTCGGGCCCAGAGCACAGCCACGCTCCCCTCCCCACAGGCCCACCTGAATCTTGTTCTGTGGGCCAAACAACTGCGGCCCCATCGCCCGTCCTGGATCCGCCCCACTAAGCGGATTGATCCAGTTTGGAAAGCTCCTTCTTCTTCTTTTTCTTTTAATTTTTTGAGACGGTCTCACTTTGCGGTCCAGGCTGCCTGGAAGTCACTGTGTAACCCAGGGGAATTTGAGGCTATGCTGCCTCAGCCTTCTGAGTGCTAGAATGAGGGGTGTGTGTCGACACGCCAAGGTCCTTTCTATAGAGCCTGTGTCCGGTGTGCTGGTAACTTAGCTTAGGACACAGCAGGACTGCCGTCCTTGTGAATGTTCCCACACTGCTACAGGCGCAGGGAGCACCGTGACTCCAAGCAGATCTGGCCACGTAATTTGTGGAGCCTGGAGCAAGACAAAAATGAAAAGCCCCAGTTCAAAAGTTATTAAGAGCTAAGCATGGTGATGCACGCCAGCTCTCCCAGCACTGAGGCTGAGGCAGAAGGATCACCACAGTTTGAAGCCAGCCTGGGCTACATAGCAAGACCCTGTCTCAAAAAATCAATCAATCAATTAAACAAACAACATTTATTAAGAAGGCAGGTGCAGTGCACGTGGATATAATGCCAGCTACTTAGGAGGCTGAGGCAGGAAGACACTAAGTTCAAGGCCAGTATTAGGGTAACCCACTCAGGCCCCCCTTCTGTCCCTCTCTTGGATAGAAGCTTTCTTTCTCTCAACAAATATTCTGCTCTTAAAAAAAAAAAAAAGGCCAGCATGGACAATTTGGCAACAACAACAACAAAAAAGTATTGGCCGGGTGTGGTGGCCCACGCCTGCAATCCCAGGGCTTGGGAGGCTGAGGCAGGAGGATCCTTGTGAATTTGAGACCAGCCTGGGCTACAAAGTGAGCTCGAGGCCAGCCTGAACCGCATAGTGAGACACTATCTCAAAAAGAAAAAAAAGTATTAAGAATTTCAGGGAGATATTTTGGATATGATCAAAGTACATCCTACACATTAAAAATCCTCCGCAAACACATGACAGCAGAGGGAGGCAGAGGAAGGAGACGGGGTGGGGATGATTAGAATGTGCTATGTACGTGCACAAATCTGCCAGAATGAAACGCGCTAACATCTCAAGAAGCCAGGTGCACTGGTGCATGCTTATAGTCTCAGTGCACTGGGAGGCTGAGGTAGGAAGATGGCTAGTTTAAGCTCAGCCTGGGCAATTCAGCGAGACCCTGCGTCAAAATAAAAAAGGGCCTGGGGATGGAGCTCAGGGCAAAAGCCTTGGGTTGCACACCCCAGCAAACACAGGAGTACGCACACAAACACTCACACACACATCGAACCTCAAGCCAGGGCTGGGGACATAGCTCAGTGGCACAAACCCCTGCCTAGCAAGCGCAAGGTGCTGAGTTCGATTCCAGGAACCAAAAAAAAGAAGGAAAGAAAAAAAAAAAACTTCAAGCCAGGAGCAGGAAAGCAGTCACAGCATCCCTTTGGAGCCCAGAGCCCCGGAAGCTGCCCTGGGCCCCAGCTCCAGGCGAGTCGCGGCAGGTGGGTGTGGAACACATGTCCTGATCCAAACCAACCGCGGGATAACGTGAGCAACAGCCAGAGACGCAACCAGAGCCAGACGCAGCCTCACGTCGCCGGTCTAACACAACCGGTGCCAGCATCTCATCACCAACAGCAGCGCGAGCCCCGAGAGCAGCTGGCACTTCTTCGGGTCATACCTGAGCCACGTGTTAGGAATACTTCCTTCAGTAACACAACACAATGCTGAGCCAGGCCTGGCGCCACACACCCAGTCTTGGTTCCTTTTCTCTCGCTGCTGGGACAAAGTACCTGACACCCAAATGAAGGAAGGAAAGGTTTATTTGGCTTACAGTTTGTGGAGGTTTCAGTCCATACTCGGCTGGCCCCAAGGCAGAGTGGCACGTGGCAGAGGGCGACCGTTCATGGCCGTGGAAAACAGCAAAAGCAACAAGAGCAAAAGGGAGGAGCAGAGGCAAGCAGCTGCTTTCCCTCGCTTACATTATATGCAAACTATCTGCCCCGGGCAGGAGCAGCTCTCACACCCAGGAATCAATCAGAAACTCTAGAAGGCGCCCCATGACCGCATGAGGCTTTGGGGGGCATCCAGACACGGACTGTAGCACCTGCCATCCCAGCACACTGGGAGGACGAGGCGGGAGAATCCCAAGTTCAAGCCCAACCTAGCTAACTTAGCGAGACCCTGTCTCTAAAAATAAAAACGAAATGAAAGAACAATGAAAAACTTGCACAGCTGAGTGTGGCGGAGAATGTCTGTAATCCAAGCGTGTGAGAGGCTGAGGCAGGAGGATCACTGCAACTCTGAGGCCACCCTGGGATACATAGCGAGTACAAGGCCAGCCTGAACTGTGGAGTGAAACCCTGTTTCAAAACTACAAAAAACAACACTAACAAAAAATGTTGCATAATGCGTATCGTGTGCCTGGGACATATGAACTTATTCCATCTTTATACGGACTCAGGGAGGTGGGTTCTATTACCATCCCCATTCTACAGATGAGAAAGAGAAGCTGAGACACACAACAGCTGAGCTCCTTACTCCTGGACACGGGTAAGAGGTGGTCTCCACAGCCTTTTGGAATAAAGGCTCGCAGCACTGTAGCACCGTTTTCAGAGTGGATTCCTGGACCTCAGGGAGAGTGCTCAGTGATAGAGCTGTAATTACAGGGGAGAATTCGAACCCAGAACCCCAAAGTTGCAGAGCCCCACTCTGAACCTTTGCAGTCCAATCCTCACTAAAGACCCAGGAAACAAGCCTGTAGTCAGCTGAGAGTGTTCCCAAACAGGTGTCAGCCAGTCCTAACCTGATACTTATGCAGATGACTTTTTTTTTTTGAGACAGTATCTCACTCTGTCCCCCAGCTGGTCTTGAACCCACTGTGTAACCCAGCCTGTCCTCAAACTCATGGGGAGCCTCCTGCCTCAGCCTGTTGAGTGCTGGGATTACAGGCGTGTATCACCATGCCTGGCTTTTGTTTTGTTTTGTTTTTGGAGACAAGGTTTCACTATGCACCCCAGGATGGCCTCGAGCATTTAAGGATCCTTCTGCTTCAGCCTTCCTAGTAAAGAGACTGCAGGCATGCACCACTGCACCTGTCAAGATGGACTTTGAGGGCTGGGGATATAGCTCAGTGGCATAAGTGCCTGCCTGGCAAGTGCAAGGTCCTGAGTTCAATTCCTGGCACACACACACACACACAAAGATGGACTTTGATTTCTCTTCGGCTCCTGTGATTACAGAGGCTGAGATGTCATGTGTGGTGTTGTGGGATTCGCTCCAAGGCCAGAGCCCTGAGGGAGAGGGGGCAGTGACGATGTCCATTTCAAACCAGTGGAGGAGGTGAGATGCACCAGCTCGAGCCACAGGCTAGAAGGAAGGGGAAATTCCTCCTTCCTGGGTTCTGCTGTATTCAGGCTCTGGAGGGATTCTGTGGCACTTGCCTTGGCCGTGGAGGGGACTCAAATGCCAGTCTTGCCTAGAAATACCCTTAGGGACACACCCTGAAACATGTAATCTGGGCACGCTGCAGCCAGCCGGGCTGACACATGGCACCAACTGTGGCAAACCCACGTCTGGCAGCGTGGAGCCCACACACAGCTCTGAGCCCAAACCCGTCTCTAAATACAGCAGCAGCAGAGCCGAAATTCCACCTATCAGACACTAGCACCCAGCTCAGCCCCGGGCCCTGGGATCCCTTCCCATGCAGGAGCAGAGAGACCTTGAGGGACTTCTGCCCGCCTTGACATCCCGCAGCTTTCATGCCACGCTCTGAAAGGGAAACGCCTTGTGTTGAACGATTCGGGAAGAAAAGGAAAACAAGATACACCCACAGCAAGAGAATTTACTCTGCAGCTGCTAATGAGGCCAGGGCTGGTATTTGTCCTTGGCGGTGCTAGTGTTTTGGGGTTTTGTTTATTTTGTTCTGAGATGGGGTCTTGCTATGGAGTTTAGGGTGCCCTTGAGCTTACCATGTAGCCCAGGCTGGCGCACTGAAGTCACAGAGATCCTCCTGCCTCAGCCTCCCGAGTGCTGGGATTGCAGGCCACCACATCTGTCTGACTTTCTTTCTTCCAGGTTTGGTGGAGGAGATATTTCCTGACTCTCCCGGGGCGAGTGAGACATAGACACCTGCACTAACACTCTAATCCCCTAAATTTTTTCTTTTCTTTCTTTCTTTTTTTTTTTTTTTGTCTGTCTGAGACAGGGTCTCCCTTTACAGTTCGGACTGGCCTTGAGCTCACTTTGTAGTCCAGGCTGGTTTGCAACTCACAACAACAATCCTCCCGCCTCAGCCTCCTGAGTGCTGGGATTACAGGTGTGCCCCACCACACCCGGCCCTCCCCTAAACTTTGAAGTCCTTTGTCTACTGACCCAATTGTGTCTACATTTCAGTTTGATCACCACAGGTCACTTTGGACCTGTGTCTCAGCTGCCGAGGCAAGAGCCCATTGGAGTTGGGTGCACCCCTGGGATTCATGCACGAACACAGCACCCAAGGTCCCACATTAATAGCATTTGGAGGTGAGGCCTCTGAGAGGTGACTGGGTGGGAAGGGCTGGGCTGAGCAGATTCAGCCGTGTCTGGATTAAGGGATTATCCAAGGAGCGGCTTGTTTATAAAAGCGCTCTCTAGCGGTGTGTTCCATCTCTCCATCGATGTCCCACAGCACCTCCGGACTCTTTGGAGTCCACAGCAGCAGGAAGGGCCTCACCAGGCTGGGTGTGGTGCGCACGCCTGTCACCCGGCACTTGGGGACGCTGAAGTGGGAGGAACACAACTTTGAGCCCTGCCTGGGGAATTTAGAGACCGCTGGAGACTCTGTCTCAATCTAAAAACAAAGCACTAGGGATGAAGCTCAGTGTGCAGCCCCTGGGTTCAGTGGCTGGTTAAAGAAAAAGAAAAGCAAGTAAGCCCTCACCAGATGCAGCCTCTCAGCCTTGGGCGCCCCAGTCCCCGAACTGTGAGAAAAAAATCATTTGTCTTTACTGCCCAGCCTCAGGCACTGTGCTATGGCAACAGAAAAGCTTGTCAATAAATTCCACCTGCTCTGACTTTCTGCTCAATCACCAGTCCTGGGGGGAAAGGACACACAGGATAAAAGTCTCTGATGTGATTGGACTCCAATCCCAGCACTAGGGAGGCTGAGGCAGGAGGATCGTTGCAAGTTTGGGATGAGCCTGGGCTGCAAAGTGAGCTCAAGGCAGGCCTGAACTGCACAGTGAGACCCTGTCTCAAAAAGACAAAAAGAAGTAAATGACTCCAGATGAAGTGCGCACCCTCTGATCCAAACCTGAAGATCTGTGAGCCAAGACGATGAAACCGCACCTGAGGGAAAAGGTCAAATCAGAGGCAGACGCTGAGCAGTCTGACCCTAAAGGTCGACTCTGTAAACCCCAGTTCACTGCTCAAAGTACAGCAGAGGTTGTTCTCTCCATCTGAGAACATGCAGAGCAAGACTCTGAGCTTCAGTCTGAAGAGGGTTTATTTCCCAAGACCGTCTCGTACACTAACTCTTCCCACTCCTGGAACACAGGAAACTGAGGCCCGGAGAGGCCCCGTAACCAGTCTGCGTGGCTTGTCAGCTGAGAAGCAGGAAGTGACCCAGACCTGGCCCGGCACAGGGTCACTGTGAGGCTCAGTGGCTGTCTGAGTACCACACGAAGCCTCACTTTCTCCATCTCAAAGATGGGTGTGAACAGGTGTGGTGGCACAGGGCTGTCACCCCAGACCTCTTGAGGCTGAGGCAGGAGGATCACACCAAGTTTGAGGCCAGCCTGGGCTACACAAGAGTCCTTGTATCAAAAACCAAAAAATGAAGCGCGTGGCTGATGGCTGGCACTACTGAGATAATCAGGGAGCAGGGCCTGTGCCTGGCTTACACAGACGCTCTCTGCTTTCGGCACTGCTGTTTCTTTTCATCAACGTAGATCCAAGCAGGCCGCTCTAATTCCAGAGGCGAAGAATTTTACATGGAGGACAATCTTGCAGCCAGGCCTGTCACCCACAAAAGGCTGGCAGTGGGCGATCACCGCTGTCCCTGGAGAGAATAACAAATACACAGTAGCCAGGGCTGGGGATACAGCTCAGCGGCACAAGCACCTGCCTGGCAAGCGTAAGGTCCTGAGTTTGAGTCCCTATAACACCCCCCACCAAAAAAAAGGAGCCGGGCATGGTGGCACACACCTGTAATCCCAGCACTCAGGAGGCTGAAGCAAGAGAATTGTTGCGAGTTCCAGACCAGCCCGGGCTACAAAGTAAGCTGAAGGCCAGCCTAAACTGAGTAGTGTAGCGAGACCAGGTCTCAAAAAGACAAAAAAAAAAAAAAAAAACCCTACAAACACACAGTAGCCGCTTGACACCAAGGCCGCTCTATCACCTGAAGATGACCCCAAGCAGGGCTGGCACAGCCCACAGGGCAGGGAGGGTTCCGTGGGAGGTGTAGGTCTCCCTGCCTTGGAGCCTGGAAAGTCAGCCTCCCTTCCGCCACGGCTACTGTAGGCAGGCACACTCCCAGGGGCCTGGCCGAGGCGGCCAATGCATGCTGGGGACCAAAGCCAGGCACCACACGGCACAGAACCGCAATGAGGATGGGTGTGCTCCCCAAGCAGGAGGAGAAAGGCGGGTTTGGGGTGTGTCCCCCAGAACCTGTTTGGCTGAATGCAAGCCAGTTTCCTGGACAAGGTCTAGCACATAGCACACCCCTAGGACGTGTTTTCACTAAGCAGCAGCCCAAGACAAGAGCCCACGTGAAGGTCAGTGACTTCCTCACCCGGGTCTCAGCCTGGTCACAGCTCATTGGACAGTACAGGCACCTGACCACAGGTGTCCCACGGGAAGGCTAGCATGCAGCCAATGAGCTCCTTAGCCCCAGGAGCATGCGCAAAGGGCCTCCCCAGGTGGGAGGTGAGGATGGCAGAGGGAGATTGGAAAGGAACCCCAGCGGGGAGAGCGCCAGAAGGGAGGCTGAGCCCAGGCAGGAGGAGCTATGTGAAAGACGCACCCCTGGGGGTTGCAAGAAGCACTCTGAGAAATCTGCTAGGCCTTGGACCTCCACCACCTTTTATTTTTGTACTGGGGATTGAACTCAGGGCCTTTGCATTGAGCTACACCCACAACTTTTTAAAAACAATTACAAGAGCCAGGCATGGTGGCACACCCCTGTAATCCCAGCACGAGGGAGGCTGAGGCAGGAGGATCTTTGCAAATTCGAGACTAGCCTGGGCTACAAAGTGAGCTCAAGGGCAGCCCGAAATGCACAGTGAGATCCTGTCTCAAAAAGACCAGCAAAACAAAAGAAAAAACACAACAATTTTGAGACAGCATCTTGTTAAAGTCTCCAGGCTACGGAGGCCGGGCTTGAGTTTGCAATCCTCTTGCCCACCGCCTCCCAGAGTCCTGGGATTAGAGATGTGTGACCCCCACCATGGTTTTATTGTCGCCATTTTATTTATTTATTTTTGTCTTCTTTTGAGACAAGGTCTCCCTATGCAGTTTAGAGTGGCCTTGAGCTCACTTTGTAGCCTAGACTGGTCTTGAACTCACAACGATCCTCCTGCCTCAGCTTCCTGAGTGCTGGGATTACAGGCGTGAGCCACCACACCTGGCTTATTTGTTTTGTTTTTATTTTGTGTGTGTGTGGCATTTTATTTATCTACCATTACTCTTTTTTTGAGAGAGGATCTTGCTGTACAGCCCAGGCCGGCCTGGAACTCACAGTACCCATTCTTCTTCAGCCTCCAGGTGCTAGGATCACAGGCATACACTGCCATGCCCGGCTTTATTTTCTTTTCTTATGAGTATATAATGACTACATGCATCATGGAGGGCTTTGTTTTTTGTTTTTTGTGGGGTTTTTTTGTCTTTTTGCGACAGGGTCTCGCTATGCAATTTAGGCTGGCCTTGAACTCACTTTACGGGCCAGACTGGTCTCAAACTCACAAGGACCCTTTTGCCTCAGTCTCCTGAATGCTGGGCTTACAGGCATGCGCCACCACATCCTGTTTATTTTGGTGTTTTTTGAGATAGGGTGTTACTATATAGTTTAGGCTGGTCCTGAACTCACTGAGTAGCCCAGTGTGACCTTGAACTTGCCGCAATCATCCTGCCTCATCCTCCCAAATGCTGGTATCAGATGCAGACTCCAGTGCGATCCACGCGGAGAGGCTGAGGCAGCTGGAGCAGCACCGGCCCGGAGGGAGTGTTGCCCAGAGCCAGGCGTGGGGACCCCACAGGCCGTCCAGATTGTCTCTGTGCTGTGTATGGCTCAGCCTGTCATTCCAGCCGTAGGAGGCTGAGGCAGGAGGATTACCAGGAGGTCAAGGCCAGTTTAAACTATATTGTTCAAGAATTACATAGAACTGCCATGGATATAGCTCAGCGGCACAAGTGCCTGCCTGACAAGTGCAAGGTCCTGAGGTCAATCCCCAGTACAAAAAAAACCAAAAAACAAGAATTACATAGAACTACAAAACAAACAAGACCAGCTGCCTAGTGGGGCTGAGGTGGCTGGGGGAGGAGGGGTTCCCCGCAGTCCCTGCAGAACAAGTTTTGTCTGTCGCCCTACTGGGGATCAAACCTAGGGTCTTCGCGTGGAGCCGCCCCCAGCCCCTTCCGCGTGTATAGCTACACCGGCCTTTGCTGAGGTCCTAAGTTCCCCAGCCTGGGCTCAAACTTGCCATCTTCCTTCCTTAGCCTCCAGATCCAGACCAGTCTGAGCCCTGCCCTCGCTTTGGCTGGGGCCTGGGGTTCCTAAACTGGCTCACCGCCCCCTTTCCCGCCTGCGGCTGCGGTGTGGCCCCACTCCTGAGGCGGTGACCTCAGTGACCTCAGCGATGACCCGGGGTCTGCGGCTCTAGTTTCTTCCTCCGGGCACGGCTCGGGTGACTCAGGCGGGACCAGCCGGCTGTGGCAAAGTGCCATGTGACACAATCGCTGCCCTCACTGCAACCACAGCCCTGCAGGGGCCTCCAGCCCCTCTGTGCTCAAGGTCAGCGTTCAGGCGCTAAGGGGCATAGACCTGCCCCTGGGGGCCACTGCCCGGGACCCCCGCCGGCCTGGCCCTGCTGTCCCTTCCCGCCCCGCCCTCCCCAGCTGCCTCCTCCTCCCTTCTCTTCTCTTCTTTTTTAGTTATTACTATTTTTTGAAACAGGTTCTCACTATGTAGCCCTCAGGGGGATCCTCCTGCCTCAGCCTGCCGAGTATTGGGATCACAGGCATCAGCCACCATGCCCGGCCCTTTTCTCTTCCAGAACCAATTCAGCAGCTGGTGCTGGGCGCAGGACCTCCCCACAGGGTGCCGTGTTTCTGAGAGAGCTGCCTGAGCCGACCTTCCCCTGCCGCACCTCGGCATTCCCAGTTTCCCTCGGGCGCGTGGCAGGAGCTGAGAGCCGGGCTCAGGAACAGACAGCTGGGTGCTACCACGCGCCACCCTCACAGCCGGCACCAGTGATATAGCCATCATCCTCTGTGCTCTTGGGCATAGTCAGGAGCCATCAGGGGCAGGTGCTGGGCTCTCGTGAGGCCCGGGCATGGGGGTGGGGCCAGGGAGTTGGGGAGCAAGGGGACCATGAGAAGCCTGGAGCAGTGGCTCAGGGCACAGGTGACGGAGCCTGAGGAAGACAGGAAACCAAGAACTGAGCCAGGCCTGATGGCACAACCTGTCATCCCAGCACTTGGGAGGCTGAGGCAGGAGGATCCTTGTGAGTTTGAGGCCAGCCTGGGCTACGTAGTGAGACACTGCCTCAAAAAATAAAACCAGCTGAAAACAAAAAGCGGGTGTGAGGCGGTATGTATCTTCTCCATGCAGTGCTGTGGGTAGGCGGCCAAACCCAGGTTTCGTCTCTTAGAAAACGACAGCTCTTGCATCAGTCTGGGGTTTTGGTAAAAAGCCAGAGTTGTCCACACATGACCCGTGCATTTGTGTAAGCAGAGAGAAAGGGCTGCAGAGAGGCCACTTGGCAGGGCACCGCCTGCTCCCTCGGGGACCAGGGAGAGCTGGTGGGGGTCTTCTCTCCACAGTCAGCACACGGCTGGGAAGCTGGATGTTTTCATCCCACGCTCAGAGTTCACAGTTTTTTGTGTGTGTTTTTGAGACAGGGTCTCACTATGTATCCCAGTCTGGCCTCAAACTTGAGGGGAGGTTCCTGCCTCAGCCTCCCGCCTGCTTTCCGGCCCGGCATTCTCAGCCCCCAGGTTGTGTGGATGAGCAACGCGGTGATTCCCCACTTGCGTTTCTCATACTTTGCTTTCCGAACAGATGTGACTCGGGCAGAGTTTACATATGCTAGCCGGGGAGTGACTCTCCCACTCTAAACAAATTTTCATTTGATTCATCCGAGAATTTCATTCTGAAGCCAATCTTACTTCCTCTTTCCTCTTTTTTTTTTAGACAGTGTCTCGCTCTGTAGTTCAGGCTGGCCCTGAACTCACAGTGATCCTCCTGCCTCAGCCTCTCTAGTGCTGGGACTAGAGTCACGCGCCACCACCAGGGCCTGCTCAATCTTACTTTTGAGGCCCTGAAATGCACCTCTCTGCCCAGTCTCACGTTTTCTGTCAGGATGATGGGAACACTGCTGAGCAGCTGGGTCACTCTCCTCATTTACCAGGAGCTTTACTTTCTCCTGCAGCATTTGCTCCCGGAAAGGCAACCTTCAGACTCTCAGAAGAAATCCCTGCAGGAATGGGCTGAGCCCAACACTTGACGGGGGCTGGAACGCCTTTGTTTTTTTGGCTTTTTGAGACAAGGTCTCGCTGTGCAGTGCAGGCTGGCCTTGAGCTCACTTTGTAGCCCAGGCTGGTCTCAAACTCCCAAGGATCCTTCTACCTCAGGCTCCCCAGCGCTGGGATTACAGGCGTTTGCCACCACGCCCGGCTCAGGCTGGCTTTGTTAGCCCAGGTTGGCTTTGAACTCACAGTGATCCTCGTGCCTCAGCCTCTTGAGTGTCGGGATTACAGGTGTGCACTACCATGCATGATTCCTTTACGAAGGATTTTTAAGCCAGGCGTGGGGGTGCACGCTTGTAATTCCAGCACTTGGGAGGCTGAGACAGGAGGAGCATCGCAAGTTCGAGGCCAGCCTAGGCTACAAAGTGAGCTCAAGGCCAGTCAAAAAAAGAAAGGTTTTTAAACTGAGCCAAATACGGAGGTCCTGGAACATCATTTCACTCATTTCCAAATTTAAAATAACTAATCATCACTTAGCAGGCCATAAAGGTGGGATAAGGGGTGTACGGACATCTGCTGGCAGGGTGACTGATAAATACAAGCATTTTTCTCATGTCATTATTGATTTCCGGGGGGTCCTTTGAGATAGGATCTTAACTATGTAGCCCAATCTGGCCTGGAACTCACAGCGGTCCTGCTGCCTCGGCCTCCAAATGCTGGGGCAACAGGGGTGCGCCACCACGTGGCTCATCTTGGGTCATCCTAACGCCTAGCACACTCGTATTTATTCCCACATTGAGCGGGCGCTTCTACTCCTCGAGTGGCGGTGGTCTTACTGCCTCTGCTCCCCGCTAGGATCCCAGGCAAACCCGGCCCTGCTTCTCCGGCCAACAGTGCCCTCTCCCGGTCCAGATGGGAGCACACGCCTGCTCGGAGCCCCGAGCCGACAGCGTGCGGACGCCACCTGGCGGTCGAGTCGGGGAGCGCGCCCGCCTCTAAATGCCCAGGGAGCCGGCCTTCCAGAAAGAAGCGTTCTGTCCCTCTTCTGCCGCCCAGAGGCCAGAATGTCCAGCTGTCGTCCCACGCCCCCAGCACCAGGGATTGAACCCAGCGCCTTCACACCGAGCTGGCCTCCACGATTCTCTTTTTTGTTTATTTTCTTTTTTGAGACAGGGTCTTGCTTTGCAGTTCAGGCTGGCCTCAAACTCAGCATGTAGCCCAGGCTGGCCTCAAACTCCCAGCAATCCTCCTGCCTCAGCCTCCAGAATTACAGGCCATCATCTTTTCTTTTCTTTTTGGTACCAGGAATTGAACTCAGGACCTTGTGCTTTCCAGGCAGATGCTTGTGCCGCTGAGCCACATCCCTGGCCCCCAACTCCTTTTCTATTTTTTATTTTATTTTATTTTTTGTCTTTTGAGACAGGATCTCGCTATGCAGTTCAGGCTGGCCATGAGCTCACTTTGTAGCCCAGGCTGGTCTCCAACTCACACCAATCCTCCTGCCTCAGCCTCCCAAGTGCTGGGATTACAGGTGTGCGCCACTACACCCCGCCATCCTTTTCTAAATTGTGAGGCAGGCTCTCAATAAGTTGCTACATTGCTCAGGCTGGGCTCCTACTTGCGATCCTCATGTCTCAGCCTCAGAGAGCTGGGATTCCAGGCATGTGTGTCGCTCTCCCAACGTCTTTCAGCTGGAGGCTGTTTTAACCTTCTCGTTCAATTATAAACAATCTCATCAAGAACAGATTAGTCAGGCATGGTGGCACATGCCTGTAATCCCAGCACTTGGGAGGCTGTGGCAGGAGGAACCTTGCTAGTTTGAGGCCAGCCTCAGCTACAAAATGAGCTCAAGGTCAGCCTGAACTGCACAATGAGACCCTTTCCCAAAAAGACAAAAAAGGAAAAAGAACAAAAGATTAAAAAGAAGAACAGAAGCACAGCTGTAATGCCAACACTCAGGAGGCTGAGGTAGGAGGATCCATCTGAGTTTCAGGCAAGCCTGGATTACGAAGGGAGTTCAAGGCCAGCATGAGCTGCATAGGGAGACCCTGTCTCTCTCTCTCTCTCTCTTTTTTGTCTTATTGAGACAGGGTCTCCCTATGCAGTTCAGGCTGGCCTTGAGCTCATTTTGTAGCTCAGGCTGGTCTCAAACTCTCAACGATCCTCCTGCCACAGCCTCCCGAGTGCTGGGATCATAGGTGTTCATATGCCTGGCAAGTGTCTGTTTTAATGGCTGTATAATATTGCACCTCGGGCCCTCGCAGTGGTTTATCATTCCGCCAGTAGTGACCAACTGGAGCGGACTGCAGCTGTTAATACTGTAGTCAGTGCTGCCATGTACAGCCTTGACTATGTCTCCTGGTGGGTTTTTGTGGTTCCTACAGTGCAGAAGGGGCCAGGAATGTACTGTGGCACAGGCTGCATCCAGCAGCTGTGCCGGGACCGCCTTGTCCCCAGACAGCACCCCCTGGGCCGGTTCTCTTGGAATGTGCCCCCTTCGGGCTCTTCCTTCTCCAGACACGGGCATGCCTCCCAGTCCTGTGTGCAAAACCCCCTGCTCAGCCCCCAAGCTCCTCCACTTGTTTGGCTCCAGCAGGATTCTTTTTGTTTGTTTACTTTTGAGACATGGTCTTGCTATATAGTTAAGGCTGGCCGTGAATTCACTCTATAGTCCAGGCTGGCCTCCAGCTCCCTGCGATCCTCCTGCCTCAGCCTTATGTGGGCTGGGGTTATAGGTGTGTGCTTCCATGCCCAGCTGATCTTTGAATTTTTAAAAATCATCTTTTGCGACCATCCAGAGGTTATAGACAGTGAGTGACCGACCAGGTGGGATCCGCAGCTGCCCTCCTGCTGCCTCCAGATGGGCTCAGCTGTCTTGAAGCCACCGGCCCCCAAGCCCATCCGCCTGTGATGGAGTCCAAGCTCCTTGGGAAGCAGGCAAGGCCCAGGGGGCGCTGTCTCTGGTCCTGAAAATCCCTCCAGCCACCAACCAAAGTGCAGAGTTGCCTGTCCACGCCTTTCCTGTTTCTCTTCAATATACGCTGGCCTGGGGGTTGTGAATTCACAGTGTCGGAGCCCTGGGCAGTGGCCCAAGGCTCCAAGAGGACAGCAGAAAGAGGAAAGATGCACAGGGACTCCTGGGGACAGCCACCACAGGTCCCGACAGCTCATGACAGCCAGCCACAAAGGTGGAAAAACAGTACGGCAACCCAGGTTGGTGGCGCAATCACAGCTACTAAAGAGGCTGAGGCAGGAGGATCTCAAATTTGAGACCAGCCTGGGCAACTGAGATCCTGTCTTAAAATTTAAAAAAGGGCTGGCGATGTAGTTTAGTGGTGGAGCTCTGCCTGCATGTGTGAGGCCATAAATTCCACCCCCAGTACTAAAAAGAAAAAAAGAACTGGGTGTGGTGGCTCATGCCTGTAATCTCAGCACTGGGGAGGCTGAGGCAGGAGGATCATTGTGAGTTCAAGACCAACCTGGGCTACAAAGTGAGTTCAAGGCCAGCCTGAACTGCATAGTGAGACCTTGTCTCAAAGAGCCAGAAAAAAAAAAAAGAAAAGAATTTGGCCCAGGCTGGCCTCAGGCCTTACACAAGCCTGGTGGTCTCTGCTGGCTCCTCCATGTTACATATGCTATAACACTGCCATGAGTCCCCCCAAACCCCCCGGCTCTGAATGAACTCACCCCATCATCCTTGCTGCTTTTGTTTACATATGTACATACATGAACACAGTGGGGTGTTTTTATTGGTAGACAGACATACCGGTCACATGCACAGGGAGTTTGTACCAGTACATGACGTATCTTGCTTCTTCTTTTCCCATTTCCCTGCCCTCCCTTTGACCCTTCTTCCCCTCCTTATTTACAAAAGCTTTGTTTCTGTTTTTTCCTTCCATTCTCTTTTTTTCCTCTTACTTTCCCCTGCCCCTTGCCAGTTCCCCTTCCCATTTGAACACTTTCTTCCTATTTCCCAATAGCTATTCTATGTCTTGGTCCTTCTTTACACATTTGTTTCTCACACCTGGGGCCGGGGATGTAGCTCAGTGGCACAAGCGCCTGCCTGGCAAGGGTGAGGTCCTGAGTTTGATTCCTTGTACCAAAAGTTTCTCATGCTGGAGGTGTCTCAAGTTTATCCTTCTGTAGGGCAGAGCAGTGCTACATTGCATTAAAAACCCACATCTTCTTTATCCTTGCTGCCTTCTGAAGCAGCTCTGGAGTCCCCTTCCCTGAGTCTCTTTAGTTGTGTTGCCCTAGCCACCTCAATGTCCTGAATTAATCCCTAACTGTTGGGGACTGCAAATTATAAACCGAGGCTGGGCCCGGAGGCCTCCATGGAGGCCTCAGTGGCCCCATGATGATCTGATGGCCCAGGCAAGATTGTACCAGCTGAAGCATCCAGACTCCTCGAGAACCCAGGAGGCATAAAAGTAGAGTTTCAGCTTGGGGAGCGGACAATCCCCTTAACCTGCCCTCTCTCAACATAAAGACCCTCATTGGCATACGGTCCCTGCAGCCCTCCGAGTCATCCAGACCCCCTGTGGTCATTGTGTGCACCCAATAAATAGTGGCTGGCTAGGAGCGCATCTGTCCCTGCCCATCCTGAGGCTGACCTCCCAGCCCCCCTCTGCCCATCATGCATTACTAAATTTGTCGTGTTTCTACTTCTTTCTTTCTTTCGTCTTTTTGAGACAGGGTCTCGCTATGTAATTCAGGCTGGGCTTGAGCTCACATTGTAGCCCAGGCTGGTCTTGAACTCCCAACTATCCTCCTGCCTCAGCCTCCTGAGTCCTGGGATTACAGGTGGGTGCCACCACGCCCAGCACTGTTTCTATCTCACCCTTTTGCTGTACCCCTCATATAGGCAGTTGGGGATCTTGGCCAGGTCATGATACCAAACACCCACCTGTCTCAGTCACTTTGACTTACTTTAGGGAAGAGCTAGAAACTGCACAATGCCAGGCCTGGTGAGTAAAGGCGGTAAATGAGCTTCACGTTCTTAGGAGCCTGCGTTTCTCTTTGGTGGTACTGGGCTGCAGTATTCTCCGGAGTTTTGATCACACCTCCCAAAGACTCTCAGAAAAGAGGACTCCAGAGCTGCTGCAGAAAGCAGAGAGAGCCTGGGATGAGTGCGTTGGACTTGAGGGGAGGGTGCAAGGGGGATTTGTGGCAATACATCCAGACTGTAATACATCTTAAACTGTAAATGTTCGTCCTATTTTTCAATCCCCCGTGACCCTTCAGGCCGCTGCTAGGACTGGGGGCGGGCGTGGGTGGAGGCCTCAGTGGGGGTCGCTGCTTTCGCATCTCCCCCGTCGTCCGATGCCTTGAGCCCTGGTCAGATCCGTGCCCCGGCTCCACACACACACACACACACACACACACACACACACACACAC
>PVLD010020320.1:0-34196 GCA_004027595.1 Dinomys branickii
ATCCGGAGTTTGGCGCTGGGAAACAGAACCCTCCTCCCTTGGCCCATCTGATTGGACAGCCCGTACTGCCCGCCCCTCAACGCTGATTTGCTGCTGCTCCTCGGCCCGCCCTCTAAACTGAGATTGACAAGGGAAGCCAATCCCTACCAGTGTACCTAAACGGAGCTCAAATGACAGATTGTAACCCGGAGTTTTCAAGAGCAGTTTCTTTCCCCCATGCCGAACTACCCCAGCCTTGGTAAGCAGTATTATTCCTGGTTTTACAGATCTGTCTCTGCCTTTTTTTTACGACAAGATCTCGCTGGGTAGTTTAATCTGCTTTAAATATCACCGTGTAGCAAAGGCTGGCCTTGAACTCTCTGCCATTTTCCTGCAACAGGCTCCTCAGGTCCGGGATTGCTGGCATGCACATCCCTGGCTTCTCCTGTCTTCTTACTAGACTCAGTGGACTCTTGCTGTGTGTTGCTCCACAAAATGGGATCACAAATGTGCTGACAGTTCCAGAGTGAAAATACCATGAAAAAATCAATCTGAGAGAACACCATGAGTTTAGGCAAGGCGGAACACAATGAATAGAGGCCTGATGTGAGAAGTAAAAATTTGCAATAAGGTTGTTGGCTTCATGGGCTGTCTTCTTCATCGGAGGAGCTCGGGACCTCGCTGTTGCTGAGGGTGGCTGTGGTACTTTTCAGGGGAGCTCTGGTTCTATGCACATCGCTTCCTGGCTCCAGTGCAGACCCCTTAGCCTGCTAGCACAGATCGTTCATTCCTCTGGCACAGACTTCTAGATTCCACCACTGCCCGTCCAACCTTCCCAGCCAGACCTATGAAATGGGCCTGTGTGAGACGTTGTTGTGGGCTCTGAGCCTCCAGTTGGATTTGTGGGCGGCATTGTTATGGGCTCTAGTTATTCAGCGGGACTCAGGCAAGACATTATCGGGGGATGCAGGCCCTCCGCTGGATTCCTGGTCTATAGTGTGTGGACAGATTTCCTGCACTCTCTTGTTTCTAAGTTTTTCGATGACTATTATAAATAATCCTATAAAATACGTGTCCTGTATTGTATTGTTCACCTTGCAAATAAGACCCAAAGCACAACACCCTCTAAACTGAGACTGACAAGAGAAGTGAGTCCCTACCAGGGTCAATGGAGCTCAGACGGTAACTGTAACTCAGAAGCTTCAAGATTCGTTCCTTTCCATGATGCTGACCTGTCCCTGTCTTCCTTTATGCAGTGTTTATTCCTAAATTTGCAGAACTGCGTCTGCCTTTTTTATGACAGGGTCTTGCTGTGTAATTTAGTCTGCTGTAGACCTCATTATGTAGCCCAAGCAGGCCTTGAACATTCTGGGATCCTCCTGTATCAGTCTCCTCAGGTCTGGGATTAACTGGCATGCACCACCATGCCTGGATCCTCCTGTGTTCTTAGTAGACTCAATGGGCTCTTCCTGTGTGGTGACCCTCAAAATGAGGTCACAAGTGTGCTAGGATGATTCCAGAGTTAAAATGGCATGCAGAAACCACTGTAAGTGGACATCATGAGTTCAGGCAAGGCCAGAACACAATGAATAGACGGAGGCCATGAGGCTGTGAGAGGTAAAAATTCGCAGGAAGGTAGTTGGCTTCACTGAAAAGACTTTCTCACACTGTATCTCTCAATTTACTTATTTTAATCAAAGTAAATAGCTATATGCCAGAAGGGAATAACATAACTGAATAAATGTATTTCATTTGTCAGGCAGGGAAACTGGAAGATTTCAGACTATAAGCTTCCTTTTCTGGCAATTCTGTCCACGCAAGTTCAAACTCCATCTTTCAACACATTACTAATCCTAGAAGAAAAATACTACCTGGCATCATGTGATACTTTTAATTAATATCTTGTTAGGCATGAGAGGTGGGTAGAATATCAGTAAAGCACTTTGTAGTATGTTCGGTTGAGTCATGGAGGTGTGACATTCAGGAGTAGATCTTCTCCCTCCCACTTCCTCTCTAACACTATTTTTGCTCTGTGCTTCCTGGTTCTCATAGTCTAGTTACCTTTCCTTGCTCATTTCCTTCCACTCTGATATTTCCCCTTTTAACTCAAATAATAACTGACTTCAATCTATGAAAACCTGAGCTAAAAAATCTTTTGTTCTTAAGTTCTAGATGTCTTGTATTTTTGCCTACAGTAAGAAACCAATAAAATTAATAGGAGTCTTAGCAAAATGGTGTTGAAATGTATCAACTCTTTCATTAGAATACTGTACAAATGAGTTTTCTCTATGCCTAATCTTCAGGGATTTTCTGCATATGAACATATTTTAGTCTGACTCTAACAACCCTTTTAATACAAAACTACTTTCTAGGGAAAAGCCCATGGTAGCCAGTGAGAACCTCAGACAGGACAGCACCCTTAATACCATTTTCACATGTGCCACCTGCTTTTCACTGCTCTGCACCTGTGGCTGTGAACACTGTTTTCTAGAGCTGTTCTGAGCAGCTGGAAGCAACACACCAAATAGATCAATAGATCTGCAGCCCAAGAGCCCCAGCGGGTGGTTATGGCCTTTCCTCTTTACGCTCAAGATACATCTCAGCTTCAGGTCCCTGGACTTATGCCTCTGCTCCCCAATATAGTTTGTTCACGTGCTTTAACTTTTTTATTTTATGGAAAAAAGGTAAAACAATATTTCATTACAGCATCCATTTTTAATTCCCCAATATCTGCTCTATAATTCTGTGTTTCCTTTATCTTTTTTTGCGTTATACTGATTTATAACTGAGTAAGAAATGCGAAGAGAACATTATGTAATACAATATCCATTGTTAATCCCTACTATCTTCTCTATAATTGTGTATTTCTTTCATTGTTTTTGAGATAACTGAGTAACAAATATGAAGATGATATTATGTAAAACAGCATTCATTGTCAATCCCCTATTATCTTCCCCATAATTTGTGTATTTCCTTTATTGTTTTTGTGTGATTTGAGTTTATATTCTTTTATCTTTAAAATAAAAAAATTATTTCATAACAAATAATAGGACAATAACAATAGTTAATACACTGCATGTTGTTAGCTTTAAAGCAGTCCTTCAGAGTATAAGATATAGGGATAAAAATTTCTCCAGTTAGAGTATTTGCACTAACTTTCCTTTTTAAGGAGCTAAGAGACACTAATAGTATAATTGACTTGCATTTTTTTCCCTTTCCTCTTCTGTCCTTTCCCCTTTTCCCCAACCTAGATACTTTTTGTATTGAAAAATTTGTTCACATTTCACAATATCTACTGTACATTTTAAGTCTTATTTACTTTTTTAGTTTTTCACACCAGGGAGACAATATGATGTTTAAAAATGCGAATCTGTTTTATTTGATTTATGAGTATGGTCCCAAGTTGCATCCATTTACCTATAAAAGCCTCAAGTTTACCCTTCTTTATGGATGAGCAGTGCTCTGTTGTACAGACAGGCCACATGTTCCTCGTCCATCCCTCAGTTAATGGGGATCTGGATTGTTTCCAAGATTTAGGTATTACAAACTGTGCTGCTATAAACATAGGTGTATATATATACCACTGTGCTATGATGTTTTTAACACTTCTGAGAAGATACCTGAAAGGGGAATAGCTGGGTTGAATGGGACCTAACTCCTAGTTTTTTGAGGAATCTCCATACTGATTTCCACAGTGGTTGCACCAGTTTGCACTTCCACCAATAATGAAATGAGGAATGAAAAGGGTGAAATCACTATAGATCTTGTGGAAATTCAGAAGAACATCAATACCTACTTTGAAAATCTTTACTCTCATAGGATAGAAAACATAGGAAAATAATGGACAGATTCCTAGATACATATGTTCATGTGCTTTATACCATCATCATTTGGTTATGTGACATAAATATTCTCAAATAAAGTCTTTGAATTTATAACAGAAGAGTCTTTGCTTTCTTTCTGTGAATACTAATGAATACGAAAAAGCTAATACGAAGACTGTGTCTGGATTTAATACATGGAAGAATTACTACTTGTTAAAAAGCCAAGATTCAGTAAAACTAACTTGATAAAGTGTATGGGAAAAGGGCTGGGGATATAGCTCAGTGGAATAATCACCTGCCTGGCAAGCGTAAGGTCCTGAGTTTGATCCCCAGTACCTCAAAAAAAAAAAAAAAGTATGGGAAAAAAAACCTTAAAAATGTGAATTGTCCACTCTTTCCTGTATGTCAGTACTTTCCTCAGAATTTCAGTTGAATATTGTCACAAGTCTCCCTGCCTAGTTGTGTGGAAGACCTGACATCCATGTGAATATTCCACTTAACTCACTCAAGCACTTCCCATATCATTCATACTAAAACTCAAAGTCCATTATTGGCATATGTTCCTGCTCTGATACAGGCTCACTGCCTCTCTGAAGTCCTAAAATCTCATTCCCTGTAATCACTCATTCCAGCTACACCAGCATCACATCTAGAGATTCTTGCAATTGCCAGAAACACTCCTGTATCTGTCCCTTTGCACACAGGGTTTTGGTGATCCAGGTCCCACAATCTCCCAAGTATCTGATGCCTAATTCCCTTGTTTGTTAAGTTCCCAAATTTACAACAAACTCTCCCTTGACCAACCTGGTAATAATTGAAAGGAAATGGGATGTTTCTCCTTTCCCCTCCTTGTTTAATTTTCCTACAGTATTCATCATGGTCTGATAGAACATACAGTTTAAATGTTTAATCACTTGTTTTAATGAATCATTGCACCCATTACCTTCATCTCTCTAGAATGTAACTTCTTTGAGTTGTGCCCAATGCTTAACACCTGGTTTCTAGAATAGTATTTTGAGCATAGGCAGTGCATATTGAGCATTTGTTGAATGAATTTATGAGCATATGTATAACCCCAGGAAATCCCCTAAGCAGAAGGTGAGGCCTTCAGTAGATAGTACAAATGCGTGTAAAAACTCATGATTTTTCTTAACATTTAAAATCTGTAGGGCCAGGAATTTAGCTCAGTGGCACAGAGTCTGCCTGGCAAGCATGAAGTTGTGAGTTCAATTTCTGGCACAAAAAAAAAATTTTGCAGTACCAGGATTTTATTAGGGAAAGTAAGGTCAGGTCTTCCCTCAGAGAAAAGGCTCCTTCCTTCTCATGAATTTGACAGTACTTCATTTCCTCCCTGTGACAAGGGAAGAGGCCTCAGCTCAACTGTGTCCATAACTTTAGGACCCAGACCCCTACAACCTCCACTTCAATGCTCCACCACCTCGACAGGCTCCTCTCTGTTGAGGATCCTACCTTCATAGGGCAGCAAACAAACCTGGGTTGAGAAATCACAGTTTCCACCTCCTGGGCAAGCAGAGTGGCCCTGACAAAGCAGATCATGTTCCTCACTGAGGAGTCTCTGATAATCACAACTCTGACAAATGTTGAGGAGGCCATCTCTGTCCACAGTGTAGCCTTCTTCTGAAGGAGGAGCGACCTCATCATAGGAGTCACTTCACACTGCATGGGGCTCTGGATACCACCCTGCAGATTTCCCCTCCAGCCAGAGGGCCCCGTCCTCATAGCCCTTCATTTCAATGAGGGGCTTGCAGCCCCAGCCTGGGGAGGGCCAAAGTAAGGCAGCGCTATCTCAGCCATCCTGTCTTATACAGTCAGCTCTTCATGCTGTGCCCACTTAGGGAAAAGGGAGTGAGCCAGAGTCAGCACCCAGAGGAACTGAGCGCACACATCCAGAACATCCCTGCAAGACTTTTCCAGAAAGGAGAAGAAGAGAAAGGAAGAGAAAGAGAGAAAGAAGTAGGAAGGAGGAAAGACAAAGGGAAGGAAGAAACTTGAGATTGGGGAAGCCAGGAAACCAATATGCCAAATAAACCTGAGAATTCTGAGAGCAAGGGATGATCCTGACTCGAGCCTCACAGCACCACCTGGAGCACACTGTCTCCTGTAAATGCTTGTGTTTTGGTCCATCCTCACAGACTCTAATTTTCTCACCTCCAAGTGGTCCAACCCCAAACAGGCATGCACAGGACTGCACGTTCTGCTCCTGGTACTTTGCAGGGGCCTCGGCCTCCTGAGGTTCTAAGCACAGACACATGTTTGGTTGCCAAAATCTTGAGAAGTATTTTGATCTCAAAACACTGTTCTCTTCTGGTTCAGAGTGGAATGCAGAACAAAGCTGTTCAGCATAGGGGTGGCTGCTTTTAGGAGTGAGGATAAAGCAATCATGTAAAGCCAACCTTCAGCCCAATTCAGAGAAATTTACCCCCAGGGTTCAGTCTATTAGGTAATCTCTGCATCACGCATCCTACACAATACAACAATCATTGGAAAGATCTGAATGCACCTGAGATACTTCAAACACCAATCTCATCTTCTTAATGTATGTCATCAGAAAGCTTCCTGAGAAATCCTATGAATCCACAGTCCTCTTAAATGTAGCCTATATTTAAAAGTCTTCAATTAAAAGAATGGTATAGGCAGCTGTAGCAAGAGGATTATAAGTTCAAGGACAGTCTGGGGAACTTGGTGAGACCTTTTCTTTAAAAGGGAGAAGGGGCAGGAATAAAACTCAGTGGTAGAAAACTTGCTTCACTGCATGAGACATGGGATTCAATACCCAATGTTGGGAAGAAAAAAATAAAGGTTAACATGGTAAATTTAATGTTATGTGTTTCTTATTACAATAAAAATGAACAATAACAACATCAAAAGACACTGCTGGGTGTATAAACAAGCTGTAGGTACATGGTCCTTGGCGATTTCTATCCCTGAACCTCACGTCCAGTGATCATCCAGACTTTTAGGGAATAGTTCCTTTGTTAAGTCTCCTCAACAAATTGCATTAAATTGGGAGAAACAAAACACTCAGTTTTAAGTCCAGTGCTTCCTGTTCAATTTAATTTTTTCCAAAGTGGAAGGAATTAGTTGTATGTTTGAAGACTTATACAGAAAACTTGAAATAGATTAAGATTTAAAACAGTTTGTCAAATTGGAAAAAAAAAAGGCCTTATAGCATATTCTGTGAGTTTTAATAAGCCTGAGAGAGTAGTCAATGAACCCAAAAAAACAAAAAATCAGGGAGGGAAAAACAAGTAAAAAAATCCTACAGAACTCTAACTTAGAGAAGGGCAAGCCTGGCAAAGATGATTACAGAGAGAGAAGAATCCTGGTACACAGAAGCTATCATCACAGAGGCAGTATGCAAACATCAGTAAACCTTTCCTCCATGATATTCTGGGTTCAGCAGAAAAAAGATTCCCTCCTGAGTGAGAAAGATGAGGTCTCGTATCAGTCAATGATTGAAGGTGCAGGGGAAAGTCACACCCTCCCCAAAACTCATCCCCCTTGGTCTGATGGCCTGAAATGTCTCCATGAGTTCATGGTCTTCCAGTCTTCAAATATTTCTTTTAAAGCATAATACTCATATACTGACCTCAGGGGATAAAGGCATTCCTTAAAGCTATTATTAACACATTCCTAGAAATCCTATTTTCATTGCCACTTCTGTACTGAAGCTCACCAAATCATTCCCGGCAAAATTCTCACTCGGTTTCTCTGTTGAACCGTCAAGCTCAGTACACAAGTTTTTGCTACTTGGTCATGACTTAATGAAATGATCTAGTTACATGTCGGTCACTGTCACTACAATCAGAATTTGGAGAAAAAGTAAACAAGGCAAGATCAATATTTATTGATAAATAAGACATCTACATATTTTAATCCTCTGGGCAGTCCTTTTTTCTTTAGTTGTCTCAGTGCTATTACTGACATGGCTTCTCTCCCTCTCAAAATGGCCAGTTGGAGCAATAAAGCAGGCTCAAGAATTATTTTCAGGAATTACTCAGTTCCCCTGCTGAAAGCCATAGCTAAGTTCTGTGTGCCTCTCAAGAAGCAATCCATAGCTTAGCACAGCAACTTCCTATGTGGAGCCCCTGGACAAGAGAAAGCTACGTTCCTTTTGTAGAAGGACTGTTACAGAAATGGTCTGATTTACAACGGCCCAGGTTTAGCACACAAACTTTCTCCAAAAGTCACAATGGGAAGAGGCAGCATAGCAAAAGGACGTGACTTAACTGCCACCCGAGGCTTGCGATGGCCTGGACATGGGACCTGCCCTCCTGGGAGTAACAGCAGTACTTGCCATTCTCATGTACTGTGATGTTGTGGATCACCACCGCCACCTTCCCGTGGCTGATGTCTTTTCTCACAGAGGTGGCTCTTCCTCAGTCCTTCTCCGTCTGCTCCTCTACCCTCCTCCTCTCCTTATAAGCAAGGAGTGCAGGGGAGAGCTGAGACCAAGCCACTGCGCTTCCATGTCCTTAGCATTTTTCTCAGGTGACATATGGTAGAGTAACCTGGGGTTTTCTCCCACCATGGTCAATAATGGAACAGCTGACCCCAGCATAGTAAACTGAGATGTTTAACAAAAGGAGGAGAATCAGATCAAACAGTGACTCTGTCCTTGAAAGATCTAACATGGAAGTAAGTGGACAATCCAGGGGATAGACAAATTTTTCCCAAGCAACAGAGGTTTCTTGGACTGAGGATTCTGGAGACGAGGAGCCTTAGCTGTGGACAACATTTGAGGCCTTTCCTGTGGAGGCTGCTAATGTTCCAAGGACAGAATCTCAGCCCCCTCTGGATCTCACAGCTTTTCGTCCACTCCCCAATCCAGCCCAGTGCCAGCCCAGTACTGTGTCATCGAGTACCCACTAGCTAGTTTCAATGAAAATGAGTTCTCAATGTAAAATACAGAAGTTTAAATGATTAGAATCTTAAAATATTAAATATCTCATTGGAAATGTATTTCATTAATTAAGCATTTAAATAATATTCAATTTGGGATTAAATGTAATACATTACTAAATTTTATTTCATCTTTTTAAAAACTTTTTTAAATACTGCAACTTGAAAAATTACAAGGGTATATGCAGCTCTTCCTGAAGCCCTTCTGCATTTCTGTTGCACACAGTTGTTGTAAACTCAGGGGATACACTCAGAAAGAATATGCCAGTCTCTGAGCCTCTTCCTCTTTGAAGACTGCAAGCTGATGTTGCTTTCTGAGGAGGAAGGGACAGAGCAAGGGACCCACAGTCCTATCTGAGACCAGCACAAGTAGGCCAAGAATGGGGAGGAGCAAGGAGGTCACCAGGCTGAAGGGTGGAGACCGGGTTCTCTATAAACACCCAGTACAAAGGCACAAAGGTGGGCAGGGACCAAGCCTTGGGGAGAGAGTGGGGAAAGTCAGCCCAGTAGGCTGGGTCCTGATGGAGACCACTGTGAAGCAGCTCTAAGCAGGACTTTAAATTAACCAATTGGCTTTTTATGTTTACTGGTGAATTTGTCCAAAGCCTAGGCTGCTTTTCTGAAAGTGTGCAATGGACTCACAGTAAATGAAACTCTGTGAGTCACTAATCCCTACTGAAACCTGTAATGGTGGATGAAGCCAGAAAGCCTCAAAGGACAAAATAAGATCACAGCCAAGGACACCTGGATCCAACCTCAACTAGATAAAGACTATAACCTCTGGCATCACACTCCTGGGTGGTTTAACTTAATCCTTATTAATGATTAATTTAATACCTTACTTGGAGAAGACCTTGAGTGGTTCTACCCTTCTTGAGTGCTCCCCTCCCTTCTTCTGGACAAATAAATATGGCCACCCAGAGGAGGTCTTGGTCTTAGCCCCAAGAGACACAAATTCTGTAAGAGGGCTTTGATCTCCTGGAGCTCTGAAATCATTCCATTTGCCTCTTTTTATTTCACCTTCACCATATACTCATTCAGGAGACTGGAGCAGCTCAGTCTGCAACAACTAAGGTATATTATTAACTTGATAGGTCCCACTGTTCTCATCAAGGCCAAGCTTTTTTCTGACCACCTCAATCTTGTAAGTATGCCAACTCTGGCTCAGGCAGACTCCTTCACCCCAAGGCTCAGGTAACTCTCTGATGGGAGGGTCAGTAAACATGCCCCAAGATAAAGGCACAGGCCACGACCACGCAGGCATATTTCTGCCTGCTTCAGCTCACCACCTCTTCAGAGTCTGGTTTCTCAGATGTCACTTGACATTGTGCATACCTGCTCTACTGCCCAGAGCCAGGCTGATCCACTGAGGTGAGACCAGACGTGGGGTACCTTCACCGTCCCAAGGATTCCAATATTCTTTCTCTCCCATTGCCTCTGTGAGCTAAATAAACCTTTCCCTCTTTAACTTTGGGTGTCAGGTATTTGTAACTAAGATACTGCCCATGGACACAGCAACAGAAACTATCTGATTCAAAAGAGGGGTGAGAGCTTTCCTTCACATCTAATCAGGGGCAGTGTACAGAGATCACTGCCCTCAGACACAGCCCACTCTGCCTACACTAAGTCCCAAGACTCCCCATGAGGGATTCCAAACCTAGGATTAACTGGCTGCTCACCAACAGCCAATGATGTCCCCTGCATGCCCATTACCAGTTAGTTACTGGGTAGAATATGCAGAAATAGTTTGAAGGTGGAAATAGCGCAATGTCCACAAACCTATAAGCCATTTGCTGACTTTTAATTTCCTTCTTGTTCAGAATCAAGGTACAGTCCTGTTTCAGCAGGGTGAACAGGTATCTGGAATTGAAACTGGAATATAAGAACAGAAGAAGTTTTACAGCAGTGGTAAGGAGGGAAAAAACAAAACAAAACAACAACAAAAAAATGACAGAAACAAGGTGCCCTGCAGAGAGCGCAAGGCGTCCAGAAAATGATGGATATCCCTGAGCCCTTGTACCTGTCCATTTTTCCAGATTAGGATTAAGGGGCCTTTCCTTCCTGGTGGATACTCGGAACTTGTCACAAACTGATTGGTTTCCTCAACTGTCTCAGGACGGGACCCAGATGCACTTTCTTCTTAGTGGTCCATGTTTGATTGCCTCCTACCCTTTTGCCCTTGGCCACTCATATTTTATTTTAAATTTTATTTTGCAGCAAGGTCTTTTATACTGCACTGGCTAGACTTAAACTGCTATCCCTCCTCACTCAACATCATGAGTAGCTAGAAGTACATGCAGTTGCCATCTCACCCAGCATGTATTCTCAAATTACCACTATGTCAGTAAGATTTAACTTTGGTGACCATGCACTAAAATGAAAAAAAAAAAAAACTATGCGATTTGTTTCTATATTTTCAGACTTTAAAGATCTTTATGAAAGTCTCTAAATAAGGAGAGAACAAAGCAAGGACACCATTGCAGGGACTTCAAAACCAACTCTCCATACACCCTTCAGGACAGTCTTAAATCCTCACATGAAAACTGCATATTCCTCAGTTCCATTTTGCAGCTATGTCACATTCAAAAGTCAGTGTAAAATTTGTGAGACTTGTTAAAAGATTTTAAAAACTGTTTAAAGCGAGGCATGTTTGCACACGTGTGTAACTGCAGGACTTTAAGAGGCTGAGGCAGCAAGATCACAAGTTCAAGTTCAGTTTGAACTTTATAGAAAGGCCCTATTATAAAATAGAGAACTGGATATATAGGCAGATACACAGACAGGGCTAGGCATATAGCTCAGTAGTAAAGAACTCCTGAATTCATATATAAAATATATAAGAAAGAAGCACTAAAACAATATTTAATATACAAGTAATGTTAGAATAATGAAGCCAGAGAATTAAAGGACAGCAACATGAAAAATATGCTAAGTGCCTAAAAGGCATAAAGACAAATATGCATGAAGTGTTAAATAATTTCAAGCAGAGGTAATAACATTCTAAGAATGGAAATGAAATACAAGAAAAAAAGAGAAATGAAGGAGTGATTTCAAGGACATCAGTGCCATGTGTGAAAAAACAAATATTGACTTTTAATTTCTCAGTACTTTCTTGAGGCAGAGATACAATACCTGACACAACTTAGTCCAGAGGCTTGATTTGTCTCATAGTTTGTCGATGTTTCAGTCAAGAGTCAGCTGGCTCTCGAAGAGAAGGGGCATGGTAGAAGAGCCTACTGGGCTGGAAAGCTGCTCTACCCACGGGGGTCAGGAAAGCATACAAGGAAAGGAAGGAAGCAGAAATGGGATTCACATCCCCATTGACCTGTATCTTCTAACCAGTTCCTACCTCACAAAACCAAACCAGCTGCAGTGTGCCCAATAAACTCATTGATGGAATTAACTTGCAAATTAAAAATCATACAAGATATTTTCATTTTCTACAAGTAACAAAGAAATACCTAGAAAACATTTTATTAAAAAAGTGTCCTCATCAGAAATGTGAACATATAAATATAATAGATGAGATAAATAGATAATTCACAAAAGGGCTTCCACAGAAAAGGGGCAAAAGTAAATAAGTATAAAAACAGGAAAAATGGAAATGAATATCACTCCACATCCATAAAATTAATCAAGTTAGAAAAAATCTGGTGTTGGTGGTTATGAAAATCAGGAATCTTTGTCCACTGTGGTGGTAGTGTGGATAGTCTGTGGTGGATTTTCAATGGACACACACTCTATGCACTAGAAAATATGCTCCTGAGCATCTATGGCATTTTTCAAATCTATTTCAGGGGCAACAAGAAAGAGAAGGACTGTTGTATATTCATATCATTGACAGAGCTGGAAAAGCCTGCTTTCCTATAATCTTGGAAAGCATGCTTCATGATAAATGGAATCACCAGTGGTTGAAAACCTTTGACTTATCTGATATGGTGGACACATAAGCTCTTGAATGACCTGGAACCCCGAGAGGAAAAAAGTAAGTAAAAAAAAAAGAAAAAGAAAAAGAAAATAAAGTTTAGGCTGGGGATATAGCTCAGTGGAATAAGTGCCTGCCTAGCAAGCACAGGGTCCTGAGTTCGATCCCCAGTACCGCCAAAAAAAAAAAAAAAAAAGAGAGGAAAAAAATAACCCCAAGACCTGCTATCTCTATTTCTGTACCCAAACCGAAGCCAAGTATCTCTACCCAAACAATTCCCAGTCTGTATTTGCACACACTCGTCTTCTACTACCCTCTGGCTGCCTTTCTGATGCCACTAGAGTGTAAGCTTACAAAAGGCTCCATTGCTTGGTGTGCTAAATTGACACACACTGGAGGAGGGTACAGAGACCACGCTAAGGGTTGGCTTGAATTGAAACTCCAGGCATTACGTCAGCTGTGCCCTTCCTTCTCATTAGGCCATTCCCACGGGCTTCTTCCCCAGGGTACCAACATGGGAGAGCTGTCCAGTGTGTGGGGAATTTGGGAGAATTGGGGAGGGGGGTTTCAGGGATGGCAGCCTCTAACTACATATGGAACACAAAACAGAGACACATGATTACCTCTTTCCCAGAGAGTAGTAAGTTACTGCAAAGGAAAATGAGCCCCAAGTCCTGGAGGAGACAGTGCTAGACAAATATGCCCCAAAACACAAGGAAGGGAAAACAGGAAAAGGCAGAGGAGAAAGCCAAATACTTTCACCAGGGTCAGGCAGTTAGAATGGTTCTCAGAATGAGCATCAGTTCAAACTTGGGGTAAAAGTGTTTTCTTTTCAAAATTGCACACGGTTAGTGTTTTTGGTCAATCTGCTCAGCCCTGGAGGGGTTCATTGACAATTTCTATCCTGTCTCTTTTGATCAAACCAAGAACCACACGGAACCAGATCAGACATTCTGATGTAAGAGGAGTCTTTATTGGGCGGGAGAGCGACAGGGCAGGCTGCCCAGAGGACTAGGACAGCCCTGAGCTGAGCAAAGCACAGGGTTTTTAAGCTCTTTTCCATGTCCGTGGCCGGAATAACCTGAGCGGGGTGGGTTGTTTGTCACAGGTGAACATCTAGTCCCCCCAAGGCAGATGAGGCCGGGGTTGACCAGTTGTGGTTTGGGGCAAGGGGAACTGAAGTTCAACAGGTAGTGAAGGAAAGACTCTTTAATCAACCCCGTGTGTGTGTGTGTGGGGGGGGTTGTCTCATGACTTATCACCCTTGTCCTGCTCAAGCAAGCCAGACAGTATGACTGGAGTGGTGCTCCTCTCTATAATACAAAATAAACAAACAGGACAATCAAACCAAACCAAAACAAAATGAGGAAACAAACTCATTGTTGATTCAACACAGGAAACTATCTGATCAGCTTCACATTCTACAGACAAACATTTTAGGAAGTGTTGACTTAATGCTGCTTGAGTTACCAAGGGAAAATATCTTCATCAACCAAAGGCAGATTGTTATGGTTGATACATTGTGTCAACTTGAGGAGTCTAGAGTCTTGACTAAGTGACTCATTAGTTCTACCTTGGCAGATAGCAGGCATACAATATAAGGAAGGAAAAGAGGATTGCTCCCCCTCCTTTTTTCACTCTTGCTACTTTTGCTGTCTTCCACTGCCATGAACTGTTGCCCTCTGCCATGTGCCACTCTGCCTTGGAGCCAGCCAAGTATGGACTGAAACCTCCACAAACTGTGAGCAAAATAACCAAGACATAGTTGAAAATAAAAACTACTGAAAATATTCTGAATACACCTCATCTAGCAAACATTATTATTACCCCTTGGCTCCTTAAAAACAGCTTAATACACTTATACCTGTAGTTATGAAAATTTATGTAACACATAGCTAGTTTCATAGTAAAATACTAAATATCTTGTGGACTTTATTGAATATTAGGCATTTGAAATTACTGGCTGTTTTAATGTTGTTTCTTGTTGCTAACAAAGTGGTGGCTCCTAGCTCTTTCCTAGCATCTTGAGCAAGTATCATGCCATGTATCACTAGTGTGCAAATAGCATACAAATCAAAAATTAAATTTTCCACTGAATGCTTATCACATTTTTAAAATACTTCAGTACTGAGATTGGATTCAGAGCCTTGTGCATGTCAGTTAAGTTACTTTAGATTGAAGACACAGCCCCAAGATTTTTACCTTGTGTTTAGGGGGTCTTGCTCCACTGACCAGGATGCCTTGGCATTGCAATCCTCTTGTGTCAGTGACCCAAACGCCAAAGGTTAAAGTTGGACACCTTCGTGTATCACTGAAATTCCATTTAACCAAACACTGTAATGCTGGTTAATGGTGGTGATTAAAAACAAAACAATAGTCTTGATAAAGAAACCCCATCTTTGCCAGGCATGGTGGCATGTGCCTGTCATCTCAGCCCTCCATGAGGCTGAGACAAGATCAAAAGTTCACTGTAAGCCACACGTGGTGCTTCACGTCTGTAATTTCCAGCACTTGAGAGCCTTAGGCAAAAGGATCAACCTGAGTTTGAGTCCAACGTGGGTTACATGAGTTCAAGGAATCCTGTACTACAGAGCAAGACCCTTCCTCAAAAAAGAAAAAATAAAAAACAAAACAAAACAAACAGCTTCAGTGCATCTTGAGCAACTTAGTGAGACCCAGTCTAAAATTTAAAAAAAAATTATTAAAAAGTGTAAGAATCTAGTTCAGAGCAAAAGTCTTGAGTTCGATCTTAAATCAAACACAAACATTATCACCTTGAAATCTGTGTATCTTGGAGAAATCCCTTCCCATCACATTTAGATGAAGATATTCACTGTTTTAGGCCAGAGAAGATCGGACAGTTTCTCAGTTTTCAATTTTCCTGAAAAAATATTAGGGCTGGGCATGTTTACCCACACTTCTAATCTCAGCCCTTGAGAAGCAGAGGCAGAAAGATTATGATGAATTTGAAGCCAGGCTAGACTATCTAGTGAGTTCAAGACCACCCTGACCTGAAGTATATATCTAGACCATGTCTCAAAAAACCAACACCAAAAAAAAAAAAAACCTCAGCACTTGGGAGGTTGAGGCAGGAGGTTTGTTATGAGTTTCAGGATGGCCTGGGCTACATAGTGAGTTCAAGGCCAGCCTGAACTGTATAGTGAGACCTGTTTCCAAAAAAAAAAAAGCAACAAATTTATAAACAAATGAACAAAAAGCCAGATAGCTCCTTCAGGTAGTAATGCTTACCTAGAACACTTTTTCCTGCCCTGGCTACATTAACATCCTCTCCATTTCCCCCAGTGGGGGAAGGCCTCACCTACGTGGTCTATTTGTTGGTAGACATGTCACCCAAATAATTAATATAATTTTTTGCATTTCTCTTTATGAGACACAGGAGTGTAACATTAATAAACAGAAGAGAGCACCATGCTTGGGTAAAGACAACACAGCACAGAATTTATTGTGTCTGGGTTCAGGCAGAGAGGAGAATAAGACCTTCTGCCCCAAACAAAGAGAAGTGTATCTCTTTTATAGGGATGGAGAGAAGGCAGGAAGATGCCAGTGAACATCTGTGGTTAAAGTTTTCTGGCAGTCTAGGATCTCAGTGGGCAGAGTCCTTTGATGTATTCACTGTAAATATTTGGGTGTCCCTAGATGTCTCCAGAACCTGCAAAATTGTTTGTCCTATCTTACCTCCTCTTCTGGGTTTGCTAATAACAGCCTCAGTGCTGAGCTGAGTTCCCTGAAGAGAGCGGTGCTTCTGCTGGTAGACAGGTTGGAGGCTGGGAGGGTCAGACCAGGTTGAGGAGTTCATTGCATTGAAGCACTCCATCACCAAGTCAAATCACCAGCTATGTTAACCTTTCATTGGATTCGCATGGCATTTATAATCACCAGTCATAAGTGTGACAATGTGGGGACATACCGGAAATTTAGTAATTCACTGTCATCATGTTGGGTAAACATGCCCAGCCCTCCTGCTCCTGAGGCACTAAGTTGTGGGATGAAGACCCTTTATCACAGACTTTTAATAAAATTGATGTCCACCAGATCTGCTGGTGGGAGGAATGAGAGCAGGGAAGCAGCACACCACAGCTCCCCAGCTCAGCCCTTCTGGGAACAGGGTCTCCCCACAACTCCCACTCTCCATGTACACTTGATGATGTTACTGGGGGCTGGGGCTGCCTGAGACTGCACTCTGGGCTGACCATGTGGCCATAGGAAATCTGAGTACCCAGATTGTACCTGCCTCAGGCAGGGCAGAAGGGACAGACAGTACACAGTGCTAGACATGGGGGATGGAGTAATTCAGACTGTAGGTGGCAGAACAGCTCCAGTCTGCCATTGCAGTTTCTGTCTCTTCCATTTGGACCTCTCCCCCATCCTGTGCAGACCAATCTCAGGGCACCCATCCCACAACATCACCATTTTGTGGCTTGAGGGTCTCCCACAGTCCCTCTTCCACAACCTATAACCAGTACAAATACTAAAGCATGGAATTCTATCCAGCTTGCTGGACTCTTCTCAGTGTGCTCAGGATCTGGAGTATGTCACTGGGAAACAGAAACCTGGTTTGGATCCGCTGATTGGACAGTCCATCTAGCCCACTTGCTTAATGCTGATTTGCTCCTACTCCTTGTCTCACCCTCTAAACAGATTGACAAGACTGGCGGTCTAGGATCTCAGTGGGCAGAGTCCTTTGATGTATCCACTGTAAATTTTTGGGTGTCCCTAGATGTCTCCAGAACCTGCAAAATTGTTTGAAATCTGAAATTGCTAATAGATTTAGCAAACTAGCCAATCTCTAATAGCCAATAGATTAGAAATAGCCAATAGATTTAGCAATTCAGCCAATCTCTACCAGTGTAAGCTGAGGTCAAATGATAGATTGGAACTCAAGAGGCTTCAAGACCAGTTTGTTTCCAATAATGCCAACCTGCTTTACCCTTTGTTTGAGTGTTTATTCCTGGTTTTACAGAGCTGTCTGTCTTTTTTTTACCACAGGGGTCACTTTGTAGTTTAGTCTGCTTTAGATCTCACTATGTAGCCCATGCTGGCCGCTTCATGGACAAGACTTTCTCACAGTGTATCTATCAATGTACTCATTTTAATCATATACACAGTGTATCTATCAATTTACTCGTTTTAATTTTATATCTCAGGAAGGGAATACAATAATTAAATAAATGCATTTCATGTTGTTGAGGTGGGGAAACTGAAAGACTTCAGATTGACTGCACAGTTTCCTGTATATATATTAAAACTCTACATTTTTCAACACATTACTAATCCTAGAAGAAAAATATTACCTGGAATCATGTGATACTCTTGGTTAATACCTTGTTTGGCATGACAGACAGGTAGAATACTAGTTTGGGCTGGGCATGGTGGCACACGTCTGTAATCCCAGCACTTGGGAGGCTGAGGCAGGAGGACCATTAGGAGTTTAAGACCAACCTAGGCTACAAAGTGAACTCAAGACCAGTCTGAACTGTACAACAAGACCCTGTTTCAAAAATACCAAAAAAAAAAGAAAGAAAGGTAGAATACTAGTAAAGCTGTCCAGTGTGCCTGGTTGAATCATGGAAGTGTAACATCATTGACCAGAACTTCTCCCTCCCACTTCCTCTCTGGCACTTCTTTGGCTCTGTGCTTCCTGGTTCTCACATTCTCGCTTTCTTTTTTCATTTCCTTCCACTCTGGTATTTCTCCTTTCTACTCAGTATAGTATCTGACTTCAATCTCTGAAACTCTGAGCTAAAACATATCTTTATTCTTAAGTTTTGCATGTGAGGTATTTTGTGCCTACACAAAGAAACTAATACAATTAATAGGTGTCTGAGCAAAATGAACTACCAAAAGTATCAAACAATTCTTTAGAAGACTGTACAAGTGAGTTTTCTCTATTAACTCCTCTTCCTTGATTTTCTGTGCATGAGCATATTTCAGTCTGATTCCAGAAACACTTTACAAATAAAACCTCTTTCCCAGGAAAACCACATAGTAGACAGTGAGAACTTGTGAAAGGACAAAATCCTCCACACTCTTTTCACATGTGCCACCTGTTTCCCACTGCTCCGCACCTGTGGTTGTCAACCCTGCTTCTAGAGCCATTCTGAGCAGATGGGAGCAACGCACCAAATAGGTCCCCAGCCAGGATACACCGAGAGGATGGTCAAGGTCTTTCCTTTTTAGTCTCAAAGTATGTCTCAGCCTCAGCTTCAAGTTACTGGACTGATGACTCTGCTCCCACCTTATGCTAAGTTGTGGGATGTAACGTGCTCAAATCAAGTCTTTTAACTTAAACCAGAAGTCTTTGCTTTCCTTCTGTGATTATTAATAAGAAAAATCCAGTTCTAAGATACTGAATCTGGTTTTAATACATGCAAGACTTACTGTTATTGAAAAGCAATGATGCCATGAAACTTATTTTCATATCACAAAACATATGGAAAAAAGTGCTGAGGATATAGCTCAGTGGCACAAATGCCTTCCTGGCAAGCACAGGTCCTGAGTTTGATTACTAGTAACAACAACAACAAAAACCACTGTGTTTATTACTTTTCTTGACTGGAGATGTGGCTCAGTGGCACAGTGCCTGCCTGGCAAGTGCAAGGCACTGAGCTCGATTCCCAGTACCAAAAGAAAAAATTACTTTTCTCATTGCTGAGACAAAGTACCCAACACCCAAAGTTAAAAGGGGGAAAGGTTTATTTAGCTTACAGTTAGCAGAGGTTTCGGTCCATAATTGACTGGCTTCAAGGCCGGGTGGCTTGGCAGAGGGCACCAGTTCAATGGTGGCAGAAAACATCAAAAGCAACAAGGGAGCAGAGACAAACTTCTCTCTGTCCCTCACATTGTATGCAGGCTACCTGCCCTAGGGAGGGTGCAGGACTCACACCCTTGATCCCAGCACTGGACCTTGAATCCACCACAAACTCTAGATTCCACTGCCTCCAAAAAGCTTGCCCCCCATGACTGCGTGTGAGCCTTTGGGGAGACATCCAGACACAAACCATAACAAAACCTAATCAAATGTGAATTGTCCATTCTTTACTGTGTGCTGGTAGTTTCCTCAGCATTTCAGTTGAATATTATCATAAAATGCTCTGTGCCTAAATGTTTGCACACTGTACCTTTTTAGAATAATCTCTTGATTCTCTCATGGCACTATAGATCCATCTAATTATTTCTCAAACATAATCCTAAGCATTTAAATGGAACTGATCTAACTTTTAATCTTCTGGAGGTTCAATCACATTCCTATATTCCAACTGTTGTTTGTTTGTTTGTTGTTTTTGAGACATAGTCTCGCTATGTAGTTCAAGCTGGTCTTGAACTCACTGTGCAGCCTAGGGTGGCCTCAAACCCATGGCGAACTTCCTTCCTTAGCCTCCCAAGTCACAGGACCACAGGCATGTGCCACCAATCAGCTTATTTTAACTGTTTATTTGAAATCATGTCACAGTAAATAGGGCGGTATTTTGGATGAATTCTAGATACAAGTTTATTGCGGCTATTCTGCACAGCCTGTTATACCACAGGAACTATGAGAACACACATACAATATTACATTACTGATTTATACTTTGGGAATTCTGATAAAAGTTTTTCCAAGACTCTTAAAGAATTTTAAGTGAAAATTCTGTGCTTTGGATCACAGTAAGATTGTGAGTGGGTGGGAGGCTGTTAAAATTGTTTCTTGGTGGGGAAGTATCTGAAATCAAGAAGAACCAAAGAAGCTTAAAAAATAGAAAATGTAATAATTATTTTTATTTATAACTGATAAGTGGGATAAAAAGTTAAGCCCCATCCACTGAACCTGTTGAAAGAAAATGTCTTGATACTCAGTTGATAATCAGAATCAAATAGACTTGTAAGTCCTGTCAATATACTAGAAAATTATTTAGTAATCGATGCTATCTTATTCATTGTATAACATTTTGCATTATCTGGGTCTACATATACAGAAGACCAGTAGAATCCACTCTCCCTCTCTATCATGAGAAAAACTCTGGACATATCCATATTTTCCCTGAGGCCCCAAGTCACAGCTGATTGAAAGCCATTGACCTAGCACCTGCATTGGACACCTGAGTTAGCTGAATGCAGAATGGGCAACAATTCCCGGCTGCTTCCACATCTGAAGGGGCTTTCCATTTCCCCATCTCTACAACACATTCCTCCCAGATCATTTGATCTCTGCCATTCCACCTCCACTCCCTATACCACCCGATATGGTCTGCATTATACAATGTAGTTAGAGAAGGCCAAAGGGATTTCTCTGTTTGATGTGCTCAGGCATCAGATACAGGCTAGAGGAAAGGCCAGATTCAGGGAGACTTTCAACTAATGCTGGGCACTTTCCCACAGGCCATTGATTATATATGTCTATTTGATTTTGATTATCAACTGAGTATCAAGATATTTTCTCCTTTCAACAGGTTCAATGGGTGGGGCTTAACTTTTTATCCCACTTATCAGTTATAAATAAACCTAGAAGGGTATTGGGAATATGGAAGTACTCATGGGAAATTCAGACATTCCTAAGCCTTTGTGAGGACATAACAAAGACCCTTGAAAACTTTCTCTTTCCAGAGAGAGCATGGCTCCTGCACAGGGGGAGGCTCTCCCAGGCTTGGTGGAGACAGGCCAGGAGAGGTATGCTTGTAGCTCCTTGATGTTAAGAGAGGGCCAGGTGGGGCTAGGACCTAGGATGCCAATCATATAAAGTCTGTGTTATATGCTTTGAGGTAAGAAAGGCTAGTTTTCCCAGAATCAAGGTAATGTAGACTGAGGAGTGGATGAGCAGCTCCTCTTGGGCAATGCAAATGCTACTTCTCTTGAGGCGAGTTGTTCCTCATGCGTCTCTGCTTGACAACATCAGTTCTCTCCCCTCTCTGTTTTAATGAAAAATAAACTGAGTAATATCCCTTTATTTATAAAGGTTATCTTGTAATGTATACCTGAGGTATGCTTCCAACACAACAGAGGTATCAACGACCATATGAACCACATACCTATTGCTTTTTCCTACACATACAAATCTACAATAAAATTTAATGGGTTTTGCACAGATGGAGAGTAGGCAATGCTAAACTAGAGTTACAATAACAAGGTATAGTTAATGTCATCTGAATATGCTGTCCTTCTCTGAATGTCTCACCTTATATTTGTAACCAGCACTGAAAAATGGAACTTTAGATTTCCTTCCTTCAGAGTCAAGTGTCTTCCAAACTTCCTCGGGCCTGGGGCATGAATAGTTTTCCTACTTCTCAGCCCAGAGGAATGGACAGAATATGGAGGTCCTGACATGGACAAAATACACTGGTCCTGGCACCAGGTCAACAAAATTTCATTCCCTTGGGCAAGGTCTTGGGTCTGGGACATGACAACCAACCTTCACTTGTTCCTGGGTCTGGACCCCCGGCCATATAGAGAGATTAAAGAGTAGAGTCCAAAAATTTGCAAAGCCAAAGCAAGATTCACTGCAATAAATGGAAGAGACTCTTCTGGAAAGGAGGAGCCCCAGAGCTGGGAGTCTGGAGCTCCTCAGACCGGACTCATTTTATGAGGTTTAGGCAGCTCCCTCCCCTTGAGATAAGAAGTGGAGAGGGCTAAGAATGGCTGGGAAAGGAGGCTGACAAGATCCTAGAACACCACTGCAGAGCAGTTCTCAGAGCCCAGCATCTGGACTTCTTCTGAGAACTCAGGCAAGCCCCTTCAACTCATATTTCCCGTAACTCTGAGCTTGCCGGGAGTTTGAACTCATGTGGAGGACCACCAGGACAGCTCTCCTTGAAAGAGGAGCATTTGTTTCCAGTTTAGCTAAACCTGGCTCTAATTCCATGTACTGATATGTTCAGAGCTGGCTAGGATATTTCCTTACCCCCTCAATTGGCATTAAGCAGTGCAAATGGGTCTAACCAAGGTGCTGATATATAGCCTTTAAAGCAGTGTGACAGGTCAGTGATGCTGCACCTATATCTTCCAACTAGTATGCATGAGCCCGGCCCAGTGATGCCACGCTGCTGGCTGAGACTGAGGTTTGAGAAAGAATCCATGACATCTCAGGGCAGGAAGATTAGACATCCAAACTGAAGGACCAACCCCAAAGCACAAGATACGTTCTCAAACTGTGTTATGCAGATTACTCTTTCTGCATACCTCTCTCTGCATATTGCAGAGGTGATTTCAGGCCTCCTACCTAGCCCAGGTCACAGTATCCATGTACTTCCCACCATTTTCACAGTCACTCATCCTCAAGCCACTCCCCTCTTCACAAAATAATAAAACCTGGTATAGGCCTTGGGTTAAGGCCTTTTTTTTCTGATTAGTCATTGTTCTAACTGGATTTAGGAGCCCCTTGGATACCCACCACTAAAGATGTGTGTTTATCTCTTTATTCTCACCATGGGTTGCACTGGAAGTGGCAGATTAGAATTACTTATTGAAATTCCAACACCTTTACTTGGGATTATAAATATAAACTCCATCAGACTGTGACAAGGTCCTGGCAGACTTCCTGTAAATCCGCCTTAGTATGCAACATATATAACGTAGTTTTCCCTTAGGCCAGTCAGTAATAATGAGATAAGATGTAACCAATCAATAACCTCCAAATACTCCGCTTCTGTACTTCCCACTTGCAAATCCCATATAAGTCGTAGACTACCAGAGATCTGAGCCTGACACTTTGGGACTGATTTCTGGTCAAGTCCATTGATGTTAATAAATCTGCCTCTAAATCCTGGGTGACGTCTTGGTGTTTCTGTTTGCTGCTACAAGTTGACTGAGCTAATTCTGAGAATAAAGGCTTATTAGAGTGGTTAATGAAATATGGACCGATTAAAATATTTGACCTCTTACATTCCTGCCCTTTTGTCCTTATCAGAGCCTTATCTCTGGGATTTATAGGTTGGACAGAAGGAGCCTCATAAAAAACGCCGCTTAATATTAGCGATTAAGCAAGGGGATGTAAGTGTATCTAGTACAATATTATAATGACCCTGGAGTGAGAATATATATGCATATGTGCATGTGTGTTTTTATATACTAAATAAGAGGATTTTTAAAGCATCCATCTATTACCTTCTTTACATTTTACTGGAGTTGGGAGGTTATCCTAGTTTCTGTGAAACTGGCTTCCTCTATATTTTGTCTATTAACTCCTCCTCTGGTCAATCTTTCCATTAGAGAACATTCTTTGCTCTGTTGTAAATTTTTACACCATTTGTCCTATCTATGTCTTTTTGTGCCTGGTCCCCCTCACCCCCACTTTCCCTTTGTTCTTTTAATTACTCCTAAAGAAATCCCTTTAGTAAAGTTTGAAAATCAGGATTAGCCAGTGAACCTAACTGCAGATGCAATGGCTGCTTTTACTAAAACTTTCTCTGATTTATTTAATAAAGCCTAATGACATCTTTATTCTATTCATTCCCTGCTTAGAGATGCCCGTCCCTATAGTATTACTTTTCCTTTTTTCTTTTTGCAAAGGCTTGAGTGTCAAAAATTGTAGCTGTTAACAAGGAGGAGAGGTCTCTGTGTACAGAGGTGAGGAGATAAAGTAACCAGAGCTCCGTTCCTTCCAAAGGCAGAAATCATGTTGCAGTTGCCAGGCTTGGAGCTTGGGGCACTGGTTGGTGGGGGAGACAGCAGCTGCAGTAGCTGTTAGGAAGACATTGTCATTCATTGATTCATTCAGAAACTCGGTAAGAGTTACTGAGGATGGTGAACCAGCATGAAAATTCTTAGTAGAGAGGTGGCATTCTAGGGGTGGAGGCCGAAAGTCTGCCAGTAACTTGAGTCCACTATCCTGTACACACACTTAAATACTCTCCTCTTCACCCCTCCAAATGTCATTATATAGATTGCTTACTAATAATTGTCAAAGGCATAGTTCTCAACATTTCTCTTGAGTGTCTAAATATGTATTGAGAAGCCTCCCAGTGAGAAAGAATGGAGACAGGGTGGGTGGTAGTTTTAATCTTCTTTTGTTTTTATTTTCTACAGTACTGGCCATGCATATGAGGCAAGCACTTCATCCCCAAGTCACATGCCCATGTTGTGTTTAGTGGCTGAGTGTGAGATGCCTCTGAGGTATCCAGTGGGCACTCAATTCAGAGAGTGGGCAGAACTGGGGATGGAAATATAGGCGATGGAAGGACTAACTTACAGGGAAGAGTCCTGAAAATCTATTAGAGTTAAAATACTGAGTTTTGATGTCAACTTAAATGGTTTAACAAATGCCTAGCAGATGAGTGGGTATGTCAGGATGATTGATCTCCTACAACAGTAATCCACTGTCACCTAGTGCTTGTGGCTTTTTGCTAAATGTTGATGGATGAATAAACAAACTGGTGCTTAAGCCACTGAGCTATATCCCTGGCCTGGATGAATAAACAAATGAATGAATGAAGGAATGAATGGGTGAATAAAAAAATGCAGGCTCAGGATTAGGCTCAGATGGGAGAAAGTACACCTGCCTTTGTGAAGTAGGAGAAAGCAGATCAGTAGAGACAGGGGAAAGTTGTCAAAACCTTCCTGTGTCATTTCTCTGTACTGAAGCAGATACCTACTATCTGAGACTTGGAGAAAGGATGTGGTGAGGGGAACAACTACATTTACCATCACAGCCATGTACTCTGTGTCCTGTACCAGATGTCTCCACACCTTACCTCATTCCCTCACATCTTCTCAGAGAACCAGGCATAATTAACTCAATTTATAGGTAAGGAAAAATAGCTCCATAGAGTCTAAGGAAGCTGTCCTGGTTTGAAGGAGCACAATAAACAAGGGCTAACCAGGTACAAGGTACAGGCAGAGGAAGCTGGTGCAGATACTTGAGGACATGTGGTGCACCTGGGGCCTTGCAGATGGTCCAGGGAGGATCCAGAGACAGAACAGGAGGATGTGTGTGCCTGCAGGGAGCAAAAAATACAGCAGCATGAGACTATGTTTTAGACCAGTGCTGCTTCAGCTGGTTTAGGTAAAAACTCTAATTTCTAGAATACAAAATTGCCAGAAGTGGTGGTGTATGCCTGCAGTCCCTGCACTCAGGAGACTGAGGCAGACAGATTGCTGTGAGATGGAGGCCATCTATAATGAGTTGAAGGGCAACCTGAACTATGTAGGCAGACCCTGTCTCAAACCACGAAATAAATAAATAATAGGATATAAGTGTGGGAGTCGGTGGTCTCTCCATGGTCCCTGGGAGAAAATTGTGAGAAGATTCAGAAAATAAGGACAAAAGCCAATAGCCAAGGTCAGGTGGAGTCACCTCTTGCCTGATGAGCAGGACTGACTTCAACAGGAGGGGCATTTATTTTATACACTTGCAAAATTAGTATCATGGGTGGGTAATGTTGCCCAGCAACTAATGACTGTAATAATCTGGCAGGATGCCTTTTTCAATACTGAGGTAGCTTGACTGCTTGACCAATAACCAGCTCCAGTGGCTCCCAACATATAGGGTTAATAAAATCTCTTAGTTATCGCGGGCTGATCAGATGTACCATCTCCCAAATGAGTGTCCAACAAAGACTAAATAAAAAAAGAGGCAAATGGAATGATTTCAGGCCTCCAGAAGGATCAAAACCCTGTCGCAGAATTTGAGATTGTCTCAGGGCTAAGACCATGACCTTCTCTAGGTGTCCTATATTTATTTAGCTATCAAAAGAAAGCAGAGGGGTACTGAAGAAGGGAGGAGCCACTCAAGGACTTCTCCAAGTAAGGTATGAAGTTAATCCATCCAGGAGTAAGAAGCCTGAGGCTACAGTCTTCATCTAGTTGAGATCAGATTCAGGTGTCCTTGGCTGTGATCTTGTCTTGTCCTTTGGGGCTTTCTGGCTTCATCCACCATTATAGGCCTTAATAGGGATTAGTGACTCACAGAGGTTCACTTTCTATGAGTCCACTGCCCATCTCCAGACCATGAGCCTAAGCCTTGGACAGATGCACAAGTAAACATGGAAAGTCAATTGGTTAATTTAAGTCCTGCTCAGAGCTGCTTCATAGTGTCTCCATCAGTGGATATAAAAATTCAATTCTAGAATATCTCTGAAAATGTATCTTCAAAGTCTGGAGGGAGAGGGGAGTCACTTTAAAAAATGCAACACTGAAAAATTAAAATCAGACTAGAGAAGTTACTTATCACTGCTGTAAAGTTACAACAATTTTAGGTTTACTGGAGGCAAAGAAACCGAGAGGCCCTGGGAGAAGTGAAAAGAATTAAACTTTATTACAGCAGCGGGCACAAGGGAGTGCAGCACCCTAAAAGTCTGAACCCTGAATCTGGGTTAGGTGAGCTGTTATGTATGGCTTGTGGTGGGAAAACGTAAGCAAACTAAGTTATAGAGGTGAGACCAAGGGGTAGCTACTCAAAGGTCACAGGTGTATAACTCTACACATCTAGTTGGCCTAGACATGAGATAACAGGATGCAGTAAAGCTGTCTAGGTCCAGCTGGCATGGGAGGGTATAGCTGGCATGGAAAGGGAGGAAAGGAGAGGGGGTGCAGTCAGGGAATGTGCAGGTGGAAAATTTCAGTTTTCCCCAACACTTACCACAAACATAGCTTAAATAGCTTGGAGACTGGAACTACTAGTCATTCACTTCACAATATCAAATGAATAACCAAGAGTTTACTTAGACGGTGCTTTTTTGCATTAAAATTGATGATGATGATGAGTACTGGGGGTGGAACCTGTTGCTTTGGCACAGATGTACGTTCTCCAAGTCTTATTTATTCTGAAGTAGGATCCTGCTAAGCTGTTCAGTTGCCCAGGCTGGGCTTGAACTTGTGACCATCTTGGCTTAGCCTCCCAGAGTGCTGGGATCACTGGCATGAACCACAATGCCTGGATGACATTAAAATAAAATTTAGAATTCTTGCCCTGAGAGTAGGTTAGTGGTAGAGGTCTTGCCTAGCTTGCATAAGTCCCTGGGATCAATGGCCAGCACTACAAAATAAATAATGATAATAATAACAATAATAATATTTTAGAATTTACAAGAGATACTGGGTTCAGTTTGAACACAGGTTTGAAATACCTTAGGAACCTCTTTGAGGTGGGAGGTAGGAGAAACCTAGGTGTATAAGTGAAGACCCCAAGCTGTGTAAAAGTGAACAAGGCTCAGGGAAAAGAGTCAGGATAAAGTTGCCTGTTAAATGACATCGTAGATTTAAAACAGACAAACAAATCCCTCAGTTTACACACCATTTACTTTTTGGATTTTTCTCCAGCCTGAAGTAGAACAAAGAAATCCTTCGTGACAATAGGAGTTCAGGTATACACAGAGCCGAGGGAGGCACAGAATTTCCTGCGTGCTCTTTGGAGTTTTTCAGCAAACCGACAAGGAATTAATCAGCCAGGTCTCTCTGGAGCCAAGGCCTCTGTGAAACACCCATGCTGGTTCTGGGTGCCATGAGTTATTGTAGACTTAAGGTCACAGTCAGGGTTGTAGTGTGGAGAGCATTAAGAGTAAAGTTGTTGGTGCCAGTGAGAAAGGACAGCATTAAAATTTCAAAAGGAAAGGCCTCTGGACCCTCTGTATCCCCATTCCTTCTGTCCATCCTCTTCTGCAAATTTTCACCTCTCTGCTTCTTGACCATCCATTCTCCTGAAACTTGCCCCATTGTTTCTGATGGGACAGTTCAAGCACTAAGGAATCTTGAGAGTCATTCAAAAGAATGCATAAATAAAAGCCTCTGGGCCCCCAGTGCTAAATCAAGTATGCAACGTCAACCCTGGAATATCTGACTGCAACAAGGATCCTGAAGAATGATCGGAAATTGTCCCCTTTCTTCAGTCATGGAACGAGAAAATGTTCCTTGAAAATCAGCTCCACTGTGGGAGGCCCTCGAGTTACCCTCAACTGTTGAGAAAAGTGTTTTGGTGGGGACAGGACTAGGGTAGCACCTAGAAGCCCCAGCACTCCATTCCATTTCTATGGCTTACTCAACCTCTGCTTCCAGTCAGGCTAGTTAGCTTCTCTCTCTCTTAACCTCCTACTTATAAAATGGAGAGTTCAGTGTTACCTGTAGAGATGGAAATGACAGCACTCTGATTTGATGAGTGGACAATGAATACAGGTACTGAAATATCACACTGTACCCCGAACACACAAGGTATGATACAAAATATGGTGAATGTGTAAATTTTCTTAAAAATTAGGCAAAATACTCATTTCATTAAATCCCCCTCAAAATACTTGCCTCACCTCGAACACACTTATCTGGTTGTCCCTGCCACTTTCTGAATCAGTTGTAGAAGTCCTCTTATATAATAGTTTTCAGTTGTGCTCTCATGGCTCTCTTGATCTCCTTTTGTTTTTTGGTTTTTTTTTTTTTTTGGCGGTACTGGGGATTGAACTCAGGACCCTGCGCTTGCTAGGCAGGCACTTATTCCACTGAGCTATATCCCCAGCTCCAAAACACTTTTTTTTTTTTTTTTTGCGGTACTGGGAATCGAACTCAGGACCCTGCGCTTGCCAGGAAAGCGCTTACTCCACTGAGCTATATCCCCAGCCCCTGAGCTCCTGAATTGATTCAAAATATGCTTCATATTAATTTTGACTTTGGGGAAGAGCTGAAAGTCACACAGGGACAGATCTGGTGAATAAGTGGTAAGAATCTGGTGATGCACTGTAATGCTTTTATTAGCCTGCCGTTTTATTGGATGGCGCTCAGCAGCATATTTTTGATCACTCCTCAGACTTCCAGAACTGCTTCAGAAAGTGGCAAGAATAATGAGATTAGTGTGTTTGAATCGAGGGAGAGTTTTTGGGGGCCTAATGGCCCTATCTTTTTAAACTTCACACTTAACCATATTTTTTATCACCTCTTACAGACACAAATATTACATCAATCAAAAAATTTTAAAATTATGGGGCTGGGAAGTAGCTCAGTGATAGAGTGCTTACCTTAGCATGCATGAGGCCCCCGATTTGATCCGCAGCCCTGCTAAACAAATGAGTTTTAAAAATTGCCAGGCAGTGCACACGTATAATCCCAGTACTCAGGAAGCTAAGGCAGGAAGACTGCGGGCTACAAGGTGAGTTCAAGGCCAGCCTGAGCTACATAGCAAGAACCTGTTTCAAAAACAAAAAAGAAAATAAACAAATAAATTACCTGTGTTAGGGATACTCCTACATCTCTGGATCCTCCAGGGAGAGATGTGTCCATTTGGATACTGCTAAATCAAAAAGAAAACAACTGGACTGGTGATATAGCTCAGTGGCATAAGCGCCTGCCTGGCAAGTGCAAGGTCCCGAGTTTGATCCCCAATACTGTAAAAAAAAAAAAAAAAAGAAAAAAGAAAACAACTGAGAGGACTTCTTGACTGTCTAACTGAACTTACATGCATGTATTTCCTTTGAATTTTCTTCAGTCATTTAGTAACGCTACAATCAATACTGTTGAGTTGAAAAAAAGAGAGTGTAAAGTGGCAAACCCTGTTTGTCTATCAAAAAAGGATTTCATGTCAGTGGAATCCCTTTGAAAGACATTTTGCAAATTTAGTTATAGATCATAGGTAGCAAAAGAGTTAAATTAATGGAATGAAAAGAATCCACACATCCAGTAGGAATTAAAACTGTAATGTGCACAAATGTAATGACCTGGGCCAATGCACACCCCATTAACACATTTCTCCCAAATATTTGACAGACGTTGCTCTGATGATTAAAGAAACAAGGAACAACTTGTTATTTTTGTAGCACAGCGAAATTTTATTGATAAACTAGTTTCTAGAAATGTTTCATGGAAATTTAAATCATATTTTTTGTTGGATTAGTCATTATCTTCCACAGCAGCCAATGCAGGCTTCTCCATTTGCTGAGTTTGTATTCTTTCCCAAATTTCTTGAATTTATGTACTTTCCTAAGACATAAGCCCAGCCCGTGTACTGTTCATACTATTCACTAGTTTCTTCCTAGGAGACAGAACTGTGGACTGAGGGTACTACACGCTCCCCCCAGAGGATCCAGAGACAGGCACCCGTTGATATTTACTCCTAGCGGTCCACATGCTGCACCCTACTTCTGCTCTTTGAGTAGTGTCTGCCTCCCTGTGCTAGTTTGTAAGCTTCACAGAGGCAGAGATTTTGTCTGTTTTTCCCCCTGCTAAATCCACAGGTCCCAAAGCAGAGAATAGGGAGCATTATGTGGTAAAATATCCTGTATTACTTACTACACTGAGCAACATGAAACATAAAGGACTCTCAGTAAACATCTGTGGAAAGAATGAACAGTTTTCTTCCTGGGGCACAGACAAGACAAACAAGTCTTGGGCAGAATGAAGAAGAGAAGGAAGATTTCCCAACCCTACCACAAACACAGAGGCTACAGCGCCTACAGGAGGCAGTAGCAGATGGGCCAGAGGGATCTGCTTGGCAAGGCTGGCCGCTGGGGACATGAGAGAAGCTACGGGAAGTCCCTTCTACAGCAAGCCTTGAGCACCACATTGCTCTGCTTCTGTCATTGTCCCCACTTGCCTGAAACATGCTGTCTCTGTGGTGTTTTCTATTTTCATTTTGCAAAATAAACATGAATTGCTGTTAAAAACAATATCTGTAATTCCAAAAACTATTTTTAAAGATTAACAGCTGATCGCAGGGAGAAACATAGCAGCTGGATAGACACAGGCAAGTCACTTCCTGTCTGAACATCATTTCCCTTCATTAGTGAGGGGGTTGGACTGCAATGATTTATAGAGTTTTAGTAGTGTTTGGGGAGTCTTTTTGTTAAATCATAATAAACTATAATGCAGAGCCCACACATACGATGTCATATCTTCATGACTCACCAAGTTCTTCCCACATGCTTCTCAGAAAATGAGGCAGTTCCAGGCAGGATAAGTAGCAGTAGCTTTCATCAGATCACTGGCCTGCGACCATGACCACTTAATTAAGAGGTGTGGTGTAAATATACTCAGCAGTTTCCATGTGGTCATGAACAGGTGTCAGTGACCCGGTGGCTGTTTCCTGTGATTCTGCCACTGTATTCCGAGACCTACACTGGCAATGGCTGGTGGCCTTTGGATACGTGAGGAAGATGGAAACAGCTACAGAGCACCATGAGAACAGTCTCACTTTGAGCTCCAGGCCTCTGCACTGCCCCTCCAGATTCTACTCCATGACATTTCCTTCCCCTTTTTTAAGATTTTTTTTTTTTTTCTTAGAGATTCCTACCGCATTGGAAAAGGAAAATTACCAAAGCCCTTGGGGAGTCACTAGTCACAGAGAGATGTATTAAAGTCTCATGTCAGATTTCACACCAAAGCAGTGCGATTTGGAGCCAGTTCTTTGGAGTTCACTAAATCAACTTTCAAGTCCTACAGCCCCAACTTACTCACTTATTTATTTATTTATATTTTTAGATGGAGTCTCAACAACTTGTCCAGGCTGGCCTGAAACTTGTCACTGCCTCTTCCTCCAAAGTAGTTGGAACTATAGGTATGTGTCACTACACCCAGTTCTTGCCATTTGTCATTTCTCGATTTTATGGTTTTTGTCCCACTCATCCTGCCACACTGATTCCAAGAGACAAGGGGATCAGAGCTCAGTTTATGAGTTTCCTGCCTAATTGTCTGAGCCAGACACAGACTGGGCAGAGGAAGGAAAAAGCAAAAGCACACTGAGCTTCATATGCTCTTGTCCTGTTCACTCACACCCACCTACAAGGTTCTAGGTATATTTCCCATCCCACAGGGTAACATGAAAGGAATAACATGGATTTCTTGTTCCCTTTCTCAGGTTCTCACTGTGAACATTAACTGTGACACGTAAGCTTGAGTTGAGTAAGAACCACCTAGGAGAGCAGTAAATTCTGAGTTGATGATTGATATGTAGGCCAAAAACTAAGGGGAAAGACCCACCCTGGATGTGGGTGGCACCAACCAATAGGATGGAATGAAAGGGGAAAAGAAGAAGGAAGGATTCTCTTATCAAGAGCTCCCTTCAAGGCAGCTCCTGTCTTCGCCATTGCCGTGGGACGCTGTTTTCCAGTTCCTTCAGGCTTCCAGTGCAGACTCCTTAACCTTTCAACACAGACTGTTCAGCTTTCTGACACAGACTCGCAGCTGTGACCCAGCAGTGAACTTCCAGCCTTACTCCTCTACTGCATCTGGATCTTGCAGCTCTCCAGTACATAGGAGCAATTTTGCATTCTTTCGTCTCTGGCCCTGTGAGCCTATCTCATATAAGTTCTTGTATAATCATATATATAGTCTATGCTCATAGAGAACGCTCACTGATACACTCACACATGATGCTCCTTGCCCACCTTCCCACTGGCCTTCTACTGTCCTTGTTCTTGAACACCTGGGATTGAGTGACCTGAAACATTTTTTCTCTGGAGTCTGCTATTTGGTGACAGCACCACAAGGGCCAGGCATGGCAGAGGGCAAGCAGGGAAGGCCCAAGCGAGTGTGGAATGGTAGTGTTTCGGGTCTATCATATATCAGCTCTGAGGTGGGAAAAGTCATGGAGACAGTGAGGACTGGAAAGAGGTAGGTGTGTGGAAGGAGCCGGAGCAGACAGATGCCCGAGAATGCGACCCATAGGCAGGGGGAAGACAGACCCCTACTGCAGGAATACTGTTGACACTCGGGTAAGGCTGGAGCCAGGTAAGGTTTTCACAACCTTCCTTCTTCCCATTCTGGGATAAGCTTATCAACAGCGCTCCTTGGGTGTGTGCTGGGTATATGCCAGGAGCAGGGGTGCAGTGAACAGAACACCGTTCCCGCTGGTCAGGGACTCACAACCACGTCATCTGCAGGCACTGTTTATTTCGAGTGGTTGGTGTGTGCAGATGTTTAGATGTGTGAACATTTGGGTCCTCACAACACCCTTAGAGGAAGCTGCTATCCTCATCACCACTGTCTTTGTCATTCTTATTGGACAGATGAGGGATTGTGTCAGAAAGAGATGAAATAACTTGTCACATAAAACAGTGACACTAGACTTTGAATCAGCTGTTCGGGGTGGGAAAGAGGGATAAGATGGGGGTGAGATACAGCGAAGGTGGCAAATACAGTTTAACCCGAGTAAATGTGAGTTTTGGATGAATGACATGATTTTTAGGGTCTGCATGTCCCAGTTAGCACATAGAATGGATTTCCACAGGTGCCCTGTGGGGCTATTTGCTAAATCTGGGGGTCCTCTCCGTGGCTTGGGTGTTTGCTCGTTCGCCAGGCTGGGTATGGAGAAGGTGAGGCTGGATAGGTCGGCATGAGCAGGTCCCAGGGCCACAGGCGCTGCACTGAGCACTCTATGCTGTATTCTCAGGGAGAGACTGAAAGGGAGGGGAGCTCAGGGCTCGATGGAATAGGTGCTGTATGGAGGTCTTCTCAGGCCAATAGGAAAAAGATCTAGAGGAGATTAGGACCGCGCATCAGTCCAGGGCAGACTTGGACAGAGGTGAGGAGGAGAAATATGTGGCACATCTGAAAGCCGAGGAAGAGAAGGCAGCACGGCCCTCTGGAGGTGTGTCTTCTACGTGCCTGCCCAGGACGCCCTCTGATAGGTGGGCCGGGGCCCGGGC
>PVLD010020321.1:0-34196 GCA_004027595.1 Dinomys branickii
CCTACACCTCCACCCCAACACCTCACACCAGAGAGACCTCCACCTACACCTCCACTCCAACACCTCACACCAGAGAGACCTCGGCCTCTGCCTCCACTCCAACACCTCACACCAGAGAGACCTCGGCCTCCACCTCCACCCCAACACCTCACGCCAGGGAGACCTCGGCCTATACCTCCGCCCCAACACCTCACACCAGCACCACCTCTGGCCCTGGGCCCAGCCCAGGCTACACCTCCTCAGCTCCAACCTCAGCACAGTTTGGGACCACAGACTGTGGGGCCCAGTGCTCCTGGACTCTCTGGTTTGATGTGGACTCACCGGAACCAGGGTCACATGGTGGGGACCTGGAGACATACGACCACATCCTCCGGAGGGGACACATCATCTGCCGTGGGCCCGAAGAGATCACAAGGCTACAGTGCCGAGCCCGGAGCCACCCTGAGGTCCCCATCTCCGCCCTGGGCCAGGTGGTGCAATGTGACCGAGATGTGGGCCTAGTGTGCCACAACCGTAACCAGCAGGGGCCCTCAGGGCTGTGCCTGGACTACGAGGTGCGTGTACTGTGCTGCCGCGTGCCTGACGGCTGCCCCTCCACCACTCTGACCTCCACCACTGAGGCCTCATCTTCAAGCCTGCCCTCCACGGTGTCCTCCAGCTCTGGGGTCATCCCGACCTCCAAGTGCTTCTGCCAGGTGTCTGGCAAGCTCTACCTCGAAGGTAAATGGGTCCCTGTGCTGCCCAAGAGGAGGGGCTGGCGTGGTGGGCCTGAGCAGGCTGCTCTCTTTGCCTTGTGTGGCTGTCAGCCTCGTTTGAACTCTGGTGACTGAACACTCGTGTTGGCCCTGTGCAGGGCTTCTGGCTGACTGCAGTGTAGCATCTCTTCCCTGTGGGTGCCATTCACCACACTGCATCCCTCTCTCACAGGGTCGATCATATACCACCAGACAGACCTTGATGGCCACTGTTACCATGCCCTGTGCAGCCAGGACTGCCATGTGGTCAGGGGCGTGGACCCCACCTGCCCAACCACTCCATCAACTCCACCCACGTCTACACACATCTTTAAGCCACAGTGCCTAAATGTGGTCCCCCAAAGAAAGGTAACCTCCCCCTACCTCTCAGGGTTCTGAGGCCACAGAGGGAACACAGCACATCACAGAAGGGTCCCAGCTGGGAAGTGGCCTGCTGCTGCCTATGGTCCATCTCCTGGGTTGGCAGGGTGTGTCTGCCAGCAGATGGGATGGTGGGATGCAAACAGGTGGCAGATGCCATGATAGAGGCACAGCAGGGGGGCCAGGATGAGGGGTGACTCCTAAAGCAGAGCCTTTGCCTGCTGGGCTGGATGGGCACCGGGATGGCAGGGTCCCCAGGGCACGGCCACTCTCCCTCTGGACCCCAGGGCTGAGGGCGGCTCAGAGCACCACTGCCTTGGCCTCTACAGAAAGGTGAGACCTGGAAAATGCCCAACTGCTTGCAAGCCACCTGCGAGGGTGACAACACTGTCTCCCTGAGCCCACGCCTGTGCCCAAAGCTGACACCGCCATTCTGCACCAATGGCTACCCAGCCCTGAAGGTGGCCGATGCAGACAGCTGCTGCCAGCACTACCAGTGCCAGTGTAAGCCAGGGTGTGGGGACTGCACCCAGGCTGGGCTGGGCTGGGTGTCCTGCTGGGCGGGGAGGGTGTCAGAGCCCGGGTCCCTGCCTCACTGGGACTGTCTCGGCCTGTAGGTGTGTGCAGTGGCTGGGGTGACCCGCACTACATCACATTTGATGGGACCTACTACACCTTCCTGGACGACTGCACCTATGTACTGGTGCAGCAGATCGTGCCAGTGTTTGGCCATTTCCGAGTGCTGGTTGACAACGACTTTTGTGATGTGGAGAATAGTGTGTCCTGTCCACAGTCCATCATTGTCGAGTACCATGAGGACCGGGTGGTGCTGACCCGCAGGCCAGTTGGGGGGGCCATGACCAACCAGGTTCGGCTGTGGCAGAGGCAGGGTGGGCCATGGTGGGTATGTGGGGGGGCCATGCTCACCCTGGGCCATGCCCCTGGTAGATCCTCTTCAACGGCGAGGTGGTCAGCCCTGGCTTCCAGAAGAACGGCATTTCTGTGTCCCGAGTGGGCATCAAGATGTATGTGACCATCCGTGAGCTGGGTGTGCAAGTCATGTTCTCGGGCCTCATCTTCTCCGTGGAGGTGCCCTTCAGCACATTTGCCAACAACACTGAGGGCCAGTGTGGTGAGCTGTGGGCACTTGCAGGCACTGTCGGCACTAGGCGGGGGATGGGGCCGCGATCCCCACCCAGCTGGCTCACCAGTCCCCTCCCCCAGGTACGTGCACCAATGACAAGAAGGACGAGTGCCGGATGCCTGGGGGGGCACTGGCCACCTCCTGCTCGGAGATGTCCAGATACTGGAGGGTAGACACCCCCACTCAGCCCTTCTGCCATGGGTCGCACCCAACACCCACAGCCAGGAGGCATGATCCCTCAGCACCTACCTCTGCTGTGTCTGCAACCCCGCCTACCCCATGCCCACTGTCACCCATCTGCGAGTTGATCCTGACTGAGTAAGTCTCTGTGATGGTGGTGGGAGACCCCAGCTCGGCACCCTCAGGAGGGGCAAGAGTGGCCTGACTCAGCTAGCTGGTCATTCCCTGAGGCCTTTGTAGCTCACCCACTGATGTGGGCAGTGACCATGTCCTGGCACAGGGGCAACACCCAACTTTGCCAGCACAGCGGTCTGGGGATGGGACTCTGCAGACAGAATGCACTTGCCAGCTTGTCGACCTCTGAGTGCACAGAGCCACTGCCCCTTCGATTCGTCCCAGGCCTGGAAGCCCCCACTGTGGGACTGGCCAGGAAGAACAGGTAGGGCTGCACCTGTTGTGCCATTCCTGCCCTCCGCAGGGTCTTTGAGCTCTGCCATGCTGTGATCGAGCCACTGCCATTCTTTGAGGGCTGCGTCTTTGACCACTGCCACAACATGGAGCTGGAGGTGGTGTGCTCTGGCTTGGAGCTCTACGCCTCCCTCTGTGCGGCCCAGGGTGTGTGTGTGGACTGGAGGAGCCAGACCAATGACTCGTGCTGTGAGTGCCTGGCCAGAGACAACCTGGGCGCGCTTGCAGGAGGGAGAGGGAGAGGAGGAGGAGGGCTGGCCCAAGGCAGAGTCCAGCAAGTTCCTGGGACAGCCCAGACTGGGGTCTCTGCGGCCCCAGGGAGCTGGCACATGTGGTCTGGGGCCATGGATCCCAGCCCTATGAATGGCCATGGGCAGCCCCCAGAAGCTCCTGGTGAGGGTGTCAGGCCTCAGTGGGTGGACAGGGCCCGGGAAACCCAGAGGCCTGGCCTGAGCTGGCCCTTCGGGGTTCCTGCCTGCAGCCTTCCCCTGCCCTGAGGACAAGGTATACAAGCCTTGTGGCCTGTCAGACCCGCCCTACTGCTACCGGAGTGACAATACCAGCAACCCGTATGTACCTGCTCACCCTACCTGCCACCAGAAACCCTGTGCCACCATGACCCCATGCTGTGTGGACAGGGCACCCAGCCAACCCTCCCCCTTGCAGGGCCCTCCCAGAGGCTGGCCGCATCACGGAAGGCTGCTTTTGCCCAGGTGGTTTGAAGCTGTTCAGCACCAGTGCCCTTGTCTGTGTGCCCGAAGATTGCCCCAGTATGTCTGAATGGCGAGACGGGTGGGAAGGCTCCAGCCCCACCCCCACCCCCTGCCCATGACCTGTGACTTTGGTCTCTCCCTGCAGGCTGCCCTGGGCCCCATGGGGAGCCGATTCAGGTGCGTGTGGATGGTGGCCATCCTTGAGTTCCTGTGCCCAGGTCCTCAGAAAAGCAGATGTGCGGCCAGGGAGGGGACTTGGCTACCTGTGGGGCCCCAGAAAGGCAGGCCAGGTGGTGCCCAACAGCTCTCCCTGCCTGCCTTGGGGTGATGCCAAAGCTGCCTCTGTGTGCTGAGCCTGGCTAGCTGTGCCCTGCCAACCCTGGGGCCTCTTCCACCAGCCCTGGAATTGTCTGTGCTTTTGAACCCCCCTACAGGGACACTATACGCAGTGCCTCTGTGTGTCAGCCTGGCTGCTGCTGCACCATCCACACAGCCAGCCCCAAAGGCTCACATGTCCTCCCTACAGCCAGGCCAGATCATCAGCGTGGATTGTCAGGAATGTGTCTGTGACCCAAGCACGAAGTCCATGACCTGCTACCAGAAGGCCTGCCCACCACCACCTGCCTGCCACATGCCTGGCTTCGTGCCAGTGTCCATGACCCCCAAGGAAGGCCAGTGCTGTCCCCAGTATAGCTGCGGTGAGGCTGGGACCCTTTGTACTGGGGCACGGTTGCTGCTTCTTGCTCCTGGTGATACCAGGCACAGAGTGGGTGGAGTGGCCTGGCTCCTGATGGTGTCTCCTCTCTGCACAGTCTGCAACTCCAGCTACTGCCCCAAGCCCCAGGACTGCCCCAAGGGCTCCCGCCTGACCCTGACCCACGAGGACGGAGCCTGCTGCCTGAGCCAGAACTGCAGTGAGTGTCCTGCCCTGGCCGGCCCCACACGCCACCACCCTGGGCCAGGTCCTTAGCCCAGATGAGGCTGCCAAGCTCTGTGGAGGTGGGACAAGCGGGTGAGACCTGCCTGTGTGGAGGGCCTGGGTGGTGGCACAGGTCAGGTTCAGCCTCGTTTCTCCCGTAGCCCCAACAGGGTGCAATGTCAATGGGACCCTCTACCAGGTGAGCCAGCCCCATGCCTCTGGGGTTAGGGGGCCTTGGAGTCTCTGGGTGGCCCCGGGTCCTGGCACTGATCCCTCCTGGAGCAGCATGGTGGACTGCACAGCTTGGTGAGGCCAGGCCCAAGGTCCCCTGTCCCCAGGGTGCTGGGCCCAGCCAAGGTCTCAGGGGCTGCCACTCATGGCATCCTGGTTGTGCTGGGCCCTGGCTTCATTTGCCCTGGCTGGGACCCAAGAGTGACCTCCCTGGCACCCACCCTTGGGCACTCTGGCTAAGTACCAGGAGAGGACACCAAGTGTCACCCCCGGTGTAGGGTCAGCCTGGTGGGCGGCCAGACCACCTGGCAGGTGGGGGTGGGCAGTCTCTCCCGTCCCCCAGCCCAGTTTGCTCAGGCCTGGCCCTGCTCGCCCCAGCCTGGCTCCGTAGTCACCTCCAGCCTGTGTGAGACCTGCCGCTGTGAGGTGCCCAGCAGCTCCAACTCAGATGGCTTCTTGGTCATCTGTGAGGCCCAGATCTGCAACACCCACTGCCCCATGGTGAGTGCTGGCCCCACCCACCCCAGGCCCGAGTGCGCACCTGTGCTCAGGCCAGCGTCTCTGTTCTGTACAGGGCTTCGAGTACCAGCCCCAGCAGGGGCAGTGCTGTGGCAAGTGCGTGCCGAAGACCTGTGTTGTCATCATGAACGTCACTGGCCAGCCTGCCCACCTCCTCCCTGTGAGTCTTGCTGCTGTGCACAGCAGACCCAGGTGCAGCAGGGGCCTGGAAATGTGGTTGGGGGTCCAGGCAGGCTGGGGCAGAGCCACCACCCGAGCTCCAGGAGACCAGGCCCTAGCGTGGGAATGGAGGCCGTGCAGCCGTCCGGAACACTCACTCTGGTGGTCAGGGCTGGAGACAGACGGACGTGGCGGGAGCCAGGAAGGCTCACCCTGCGTCCCCGCCTCCTTCCAGCCTGGTGAGTCCTTGCCCGACCCCGGAAACCCCTGTGTGCACCACACGTGTGAGCGCTACGAAGACCGGCTGGAGGTGGTGACGGTGAAGAAAGAATGCCCGCCTCTCAGTTGTGCCCCGGTGAGGGGCCCTGCCATGGATCCACCTGACCTGTCCTGGGGGGCCGGCCGCACCACCCGTTCCTGTGGGACCACCTGCCCACCCCCCTGGGGCCATGACCAAAGTGCCACTTCCCCTCCCATGGGGCTGTCCATCGAGCACCCTCCCGGGCTCCTACCGCCCCCTCTGGGTGGCCTTTGGCACTGACAGACCTGTCTTTGGCCCAGGCCCAGGCCCAGCGGAGCCGGGATGGCTGCTGCCTCTTCTGTCCAAAGCCAACAGGACCCCAAGAGTGTAAGTGGGCGACCACGTGGTGGCGGTGGTACTGCCCCCGCGACCTGGGAAACCCATACCCGTGTTCCCCCAGGGCCCTGCATCCTGCGCCACCGTGAGCAGGTGCTCCAGCACCAGAACTGCAGCTCCGCCTCTCCTGTGCACTTCGCATACTGTGAGGGCTTCTGTGGGAACAGCACCTCCAAGTATGTCTCCCCTGCCCCCTGGGAGGCCCTGGCGCTGGTGGTGGGTGTGGTCAGGTCTGGGGGCACATGGGGCATGAAGGGCGGGTGAGGCACTGAGTTCCAGAGGGCACTACGCCACTCAGGTGTGGACTGAGAACAGCCTCGTCCTTCCCCTTGGGTAATGCCTGCTGTGGCCCTGAGGGCAGCCCAGTGGGAAGAGCTGGGGCTTGCACACCCCGGAAAGCTGTGTGGGCAGTGGCGCATGTGCAGGGGCTGAGTGCTGTGCCCACAGGTACTCCCTGGAGGCCAACGCCGTGGAGCACAGGTGCCACTGCTGCCAGGCGCTCCGGACCTCACGGGAGACGGTGGTGCTGCACTGTGCAGACGGCTCCAGCCGGGCCTTCAGCTATACCCAGGCGGAGGAGTGTGGCTGCCAGGGCCTGCAGTGCCACGCACCTGCGTCACGGGAGGCGGAGTCTGGGGAGAGCCGGGAGCAGGGGCCCGGGCCTCTGCAGTGACCCCGCAGCACCTAGAGACACCCTCACGTCCTCTGACCCTTGCTCCCGAGACTTGGCCTCACTGCCTGCCTCCCTGCAAGAGGGTGGGTGCACCATCAGCACCGGCGCAGGAGCGCGGGAGGTTGGGAGCTTGGCCTGGGCTCTTGGCTGGCACAGGACTCCAGCTCCGCACCAGGGTCTCGGGTGGCAGGCACGGCCATGCCTCCCGCTGCCAGCTCAGGCTGTGCCAAGCCCTGCTCAGGACACCGACGATCTTTTTCATAAACACGCTTGCAGCATTGCACCTTGTGGACTCTGTGTTTGAACCTGTGTGTCATCCCCTCAGGACAGGCCCACCCGGTACTTAAGACCACGTGCACCACAGGGCACAGGCAGCCAGGGAGGGTCTCCGGGAAGTTCTGCCACTTCCATGGCTGGGGACAGGGCCATTAGCTGAGGGGAACGGGTGGGACCTCAGGTCTGTAGCACAGGGGATGGCCACTGAGGGCCTGGCTGCTGCCCAGAGCGACAGAGGCACTGGGTCAGAGCACAGAGTGAGTGTGAGCTAGTGCATAAGTAAGTGACTAAGTAACGAGTGAGTAGGTGAATGAATGCATGACTGAGAGAATGAGTAAGGGAATGAATGAGCAAATGAATGAACAGTGCGTCAGTGAATCAGTGGATGTGAGAACAACTGAGGTGAATGGATGAGGGAGGGAGGGACTGAGAGGGGGTAGGCGGCCCCACCTGGCACCCAGCATACCGGCTCATCACCCCTCCCCACCCACCCCTGCAGGAAGCTCTGGGCGCCTCGTGCAGCTGAGTGGAGTGTGTGATGTGCTACGCCCACCCCCAGAGACCCACAGGCCCCGCAGGGTGACCAGGGCCCTGCTTCTCCTGTCCGAGTGCCACTGCCCCACTTGCCTTGGCACCTGGGCCACTCTTCCTGGATCCCCAGGTTCCCCACCTCCCCGAGACAGCTGGGCATGGCTCAGCCCAGCCACATAGCAGAGCCAGGAGGCCCATGGCCCGGGAGTGGGCACAGGGACCAGTAGGTGACCAGGCTGGGCCAGGTGGTCAGGCAGAGGGCAGGCTAGGCCGTCTCAGCACAACAGCACAGGGTGGGGGAGGGCACATACACCTCCAGTGGGGAGGCCAGGGTAGCAGACAGACTGGGCGAGGCAGGTCACTGAGGACACAAGCAGGGCAGGGGGCCATGTCCTGTTTTAGGGGAAACAGGTCCAGCAAGGGCTAGATACAAGGCTCGCGTTCCCTCCTCTGGGTGGCCATTTCCCCAGCCCAGCCCTGGGCATCTGGGGTCCTGCCTGGTCTGCCCCACCCTGAACCCTGTGTCCTGTCCTCCCATCCGCCATGGCTTAGCACCCCACTTGCTCAGGTCATGGCTGACACAGCCAAACAGGAGCCCTTCTTCTTCCAAGCCACGCAGCGTGGGGCTCTGCTGTGACGTTCGAGGCACTCTAGGGCCCCATTGGAGGCCCTGGAGGTGAGGGGCACAGCTGTGTCCAGCCCTCTGGATGCCCGGGCCATGCAAGGCTCTGACCCCATTCCTCATGATGCTGCTCACCTCAGGGGCAGCTGGCAAGTCCTAGGTGTGGTGTTTGACTAGGTGACCTGGCTCCGCTGGGCCCCCATCCCTGGGCCAGCAGAGCTGCCCCTGCTAACTGGCCATTGGCTCCCAGCTGTGCCCCTATGCCCCAGGTGGCCAGGCCTGAGGTTCTGCTCTGGGTGTGTGGCTGACCCCGCTGTCCTTAGCTTGCTGAGGCCACGATCAGTGCTGCCCCTGGAGCGGATCAAGTGTCCCTGGGAGCCACCTCTTCCTCCGGGGTGGACTCCTGGTGACTAATCCTCTACCCCCTGGACACTTGCTCTGTCACTGCGTCCCTCCCTGCTGGAACACGGCACGGCAGGAAGTAACCCTACCGCGCACGTCCCTGGGTGGGAACGGCTCCCCTCTGGCTCTGGCCCTGGCCTGGCCACAGCCGCGCAGATTGCGCAAGTCACAGATTCTGAAGAGAATGCAGAACTGGCTGCAGCCCCCACCCTCGGGGCTCACGGGGGTGGAACGACCTGTCACTGAGGTAGCAGGAAGGGCCCACCTGGGAGCCTTGAACTCAAGGTCTGCCCTCTTCAGTGCTGGGGGAGCCACCGGCCACAGCCCCTGCCAGGCAAAGGGCCAGGACTCTCAGAGTAGGGTGAAGAGGGTGTGTGCAGGGCTCTGGGGAGCCCATTTCCGCCAGGCCGCTCACTCTGCACCCCCAGAGTAGAGCTCACAGACTCCACCCCAGCTCTGACCCTGGAGGCTGCTTGGCTGGAGGCCTGAGCCAGGCATGGGGACTCTGGGATCACTCTGGGGGGAAAGTGTCGGGGACCTGTCTAAGGGTCAAAGGGCGAGGGGACGCTGGAGAGGCCCCCCAGGCAGGGGTCTGTTTCTCTAGCCTAAGGTGGGGAGGGCTCCTCCGGGACAAATGCTAAGGGTGAAAGCCCCGAGAGGGTGCCTATGGTGTGCACAGCAAAGGTCACTGCAAGGGCTCCTTCCAGTGGACAGCATACCAGCAAGCCGCGGGGTGACGAGAGACCCGGCCACCACTGTGGTGTGGCCTGTGGTAGCTGTCCACAGGCACCTGGACAGGGTATCCCGAGGCCCATCTCCCACTCTCCATTCTCCCCTCCGCTATCACAAGTGACTTGGTTTACCTGCTGGCGACTGCCCTGCCCTGCCTTGCCCACCTCCGGCCCTGGCCGAGCTGCTCCCTGATGAGAGCTGTCCCCGTCATGCCACTCCCTGTGCCTGAGTCCTCGGGCAGCTCTGGTCCCCGAGTATGACGGGGTCCCAGAGGTAGGGTCTAGAGGCCCCTGGTGCAGGCCCATCCAGCCTGCTCTCCACCCACTCCACACTCCTTCCCCGTCCTGGTGTTCTGTGACTGGCAGGGGCAGGTAAGCCTGGGTACAAAGGCCAGGGTGGGCACTCTCCCTGGGCCCATATCTCTGCAAGAATGAGCCTCGCAGCCCAGGGTGTGCCTCCCTGGGCCTGGGGAGGACTAGGGTGTGTCCCCTGCCAGGCCAGGTCCTCCCTGAGCTCTGAGGCCAGCAGGGAGGGCTCGGCAGGGATGAGGCCAGCAGGACCTGGGCGTGGATTCCCATAGACTTGGTGCCAGGGGCCTCTGTCAGCACTGGGCCATCGGGGCGGGTGGCCTCTGCTGCCTCAGGCCCCTCTGCAAACCCTGCGGTGCTAAGTCAACACGGGGTTCCTGGAGGGAAGGGAGGGCCTGTTTGCCCACTGACACTTGGCGCCTCTGTCCAGGACAGGATACTGCACGCTTGCTGTTTGCTCTCCCAAGGACCATCTAATCCTGAGCAAATGCGGGGCCCTGTGCACACTGGCCCTGCACTCTGTGGAGCCCTGCAGGCCCTGGCCCCACCCGGGGTGCGGGTGGGGAGGGGGAGAGGGAGGCACCAAGCACCTAAGGTGCTGGGGCCCCGTGCACTGTCCTGGTCACACTAGTCATGGTCCCGCACCTCTGCTGCCCAGAGACAGCGCCCTCCCCTCCCGGCCCCTTTCTCTTTCCTCTTCCGAGCTCACCTCCATGTCCAGGTCTGGTTGAGGCCAGCGGGGCGACCCTCTCTGATCTCCCACTGTTCAGTTCTCCAAATCCCAGCCAGCACCAAGCTTCTGGGGACTTTTTTTCTTTTGCTTTAATTTTATGGAAAAATATAAAACAAAGTCTTGAAACAAGATAATAGAATAAAAGTTGTTAATACATTACATGTTGTTATCTTCAAAACAGTTGCTCAGAATATAAGACATGGGCATGAAAAATTCTCCAAATAATATCAGCACAAACTTTTCCTTTCAATGAACTAAGAGAAACTAGCAGTATAACTATCTTAACTACCTTGTATTTCCCCCTTTCCCTTCCTCCCTTACCCTTTCCCCCACCCTAGTTGCTTTTTCCTGTTGAACAGTTTCTTCCTATTTTACAGTATCTATTGGACACTTTGGACCTTACTTACACTTTTTCTTGATCTGATTCTGAATTTATAGATAAAGTTGCAGAAATCAAGCAAAGAGGCCCTTGTGCCTCTACCTGACTCACCCCTGCACACCCTGCTCAGCCTGCGTCACTGTTCTGTCTCTCCGCATGCACGTATTTTCTGAGCCACTGGTGTTTCACAGCACACCTCTTCGCCGCTAGGTATGAGTGTGTGTGCTGGTGTCACCCCCGGAGGAGCACACAGTGCCCAGCAGCGCAGTCGGAGCTTGCCGTGCCCCACCATCTGGGCTGCACCTGCCGCAGCTACTCACTTCCCACGCAGCTTGATCCAGGGCCACACGCCGCAGGAGCCCTCTTCTCAGTTGCTTTCTACCTGGACTCTGTGTCTTTTGCCCTCAGCGCCGTGAGGACTGTGGTGGGTTATGATGAGGTGCACACTTCGGTGGAACCTAGCATAGCCAGGGCTTCCCCAGCATGCGGTGTCCAGAGGTACATGCTGCCAGACGCCCACCTTCGCGGCATGGCCCAGGGCTTCTTCACTCCCTGGAGAAATAGCAAGGGCTTTCTGGAGATGCTGGGCCACCGGGCTCCCAGGCCCTCAGCCTGCCCACTGTAACCACTGCAAAGCTTTCCTTGTTCTGTTCTCAGAAGGGCATTCTTATCTCATCTCTTATTTATTTATTTTTCATTTATCTTGTTATAGATTCATGGTCTCCTATTTTCAGAATGGATCTTTTAAAAAATAAAAGTAAGCCAGGAACACAGCAGGCCAGAGAGTTCTAAGCTTCCCTTTTCCACAGAAACATCCACAAAATGGAACAAGAAGCTTCCTGACCAACTTCCTTAGGGCTCTGGAGACAGGTGTGCAGCAACCAATCAAATCTCCAACCTAAAAGGCCATCTTCAAAAGGAAGGGAGGTTAGAGGGCATTGCAACCCATTTTGTACCTGCTGGGATGAGAGGACAGGTGGGGACATCCACCAAAGGCCTAGACAGCTGGGTAAGAGTCTCAGGAAGTTGGGATGTCCATGAGCATCCCACTCATATACAGGGGACTTTAGAAAGCTGCAGTCATGCCCAGGCAAGATCGCACCTCTGGCTGGCCCCTGGGCTCAGATGAGCTCATCTCAATGTCAAAGGGTGGCAAATCTGGAGAGGTGTCTATAATTTGAGGAAACCTGTGAATTCAAGCTGAAAGAAAGCATCTTCAGTGTCCACACAGGAGAAGTAATAGTCTCTGCAAAACAAGTTTAAAAACATGTCAAGAACAATAGACATCAGCCAGGCTGGTGTCACATGCCTGCAACACTAGCACTGGGGAGTCTGAGGCAGGAGAATCACAAGCCCAAGCCCAGGCTGGGCAATTTAGCAAGACTTTACAGATAGATGAAAGAAAGAAGTAAAAGAGGAAGGAAGGAAGGAAGGAAGGAAGGAAGGAAGGAAGGAAGGAAGGAAGGAAGGAGGAAGTGATCACTACAGTGTTCCACAATAAAAACAAAGAGAGGAAAAAGAAAAAAAATGCTGAAGAAGGGAGAGAATTCAATTTCTAGGTTACCAGATTGCAATAGTCAAATCTAGATTTTCAACAAAAAAGTAGAAGGCTTATAAAGTTGCAAAACAACACAGCCCACTCAAAGAAATAAAATAAACCATGAAAAGCTATCCTTGAGCAAATCCCAACCTCAGTTCTGCTAGACAAAGACTGGAAACAACTCTCATAAATACAAAGAAGCACAGGAACAAAGAGCCAGAGGAAATTAGCAAAACAGCACACAAGCAAAGTGAAAGGTTTAAAGTAGAAAAAAAACCAAATAGAGCTAAAGCTGAAGCACATGACAACCAAAACAAGAAAGTCCCTGAAGAGGCTCAGTCAGACAGTGCAGGCGGGAGAAAGACTTGGTGAGTGTGGGCACAGGTGGAATAGAACCCAGGGGAGTTGCAGGGCACTGTCAGGGGCATCCCCACATGCACAGTGAGAGCCTGTGAGAAAAAAGGGAAGTTACTCAAAGAAATACTGGCCATAAGCACCCTAAATTTGATGAAATACATGGGTCTACAAATTCAAGGTCAACAAATGCCATGCATTTGTTGTAAAGAGATCCACACCGAGACCATTATAATCAAACTGTTGAAAATAAAAACAAAGAAAGACCATGAAAACAGCAAGAGAAAAGTAACTTGCCACATTCAGGGGCTCCATGGTAAGACCAGCAATGGATTTAGCGCCAGAAATGGGCAGGGGAGGCAAGGGGAGGTGTGTGGAAAATGTCGAGAGAGAAAACTGTCAACTAGATTTTTACATCAGGCAAAACTGTTCTTCAGAAATTCAGGAGCAAGACTTTCTTTGATATACAAAACCCAAAGGCTGTGTGACCACTAGGCTTGCCCTGGAAGAAATCCTTCAGGTTGGAACAAAGGGACTCAGAGCTAGTGAAGGACTAAACCTCCGGGGAAAGGAACCACAGCAGTGCCCTGGTCCACAATCTTCTTTCCACAGCTCTGGTCACAAACTGAACTGGATGAGAAAGGAATCATGTTCAATGGTTAGGTTCAGTGTTGACCTTGGGGAAATTTGAGAGATGGAGGGCGGGGAAGGCAAAGGGAAGTAAAAAGAACTAGGGTGTGTCACGTCCAGGCACCACCCCCACGACGAATATGATCATGATGTTCTGTAAGCATGACTAATACAATTTCAGATTTGAAAAAAATAAACAACCAAATCAATAAAGTAACATCAAGTGTGTTTTCTAACCAAAGAAGGGATGGAGCTACAAATCAGTAATAGAAAGAAAGCTAATGTTCACAGATCTGTGAAAGTTAAATGTCACACTCTGAGGTACCCAGCAGGTCAAACAAGAAACCGCATTTGAAACTATACCAAGCCTAAAGCTGAATGAAGCAAAAGCACAACGCACTAAACCATGTAAGAGTGCACGAAGGCAGGAACAAAAAGGGGATTTATATTTATACCTGCAGATGCTTACTTTAGAAAGGAAAAGAGATTTCGAATCAATAACCTCACTGTGTGCCTTAAGGAACTAGAAAAAAAAGACAGAATTAACCCTAAAGCTGGAAAATGGAGGGGATGATAAGGTCAGGGCAGCAATAATAAAACACACGAAATAATAATAATAATAATTAATATTAATAATAAAGAACAACAATACACAGAACAGAAGAGGGAATGAGGAGACCTGTGGAGACAGAAGTCTGTGTTTTGAAAAGATCAACAAAACTGAGAAACCCTTGACTAGATTGGCTAAGAAAAATAGAGAAGATTCAAATTAAGAAAGCTAGAAATAAACAGGACATTACCACTAACTTTACAGAAATAAAAGTGATGGTAAGAGAATACTATGAACAAGTACATACCAACACATTTAATAACCAAGAAGAAATTACAAATTCATAGAAAGAGAACTGATTCATAAAGAGATGGACGATGCCTAGCAAGCGCAGGGTTCTGAGTTCAATCCCCAGTACCGCCAAAAAAAACAAAAACAAAAACAAAAAAAAATAAAGAGATGGACGAAGTGAATAAATGTCTCACTGCTAAGGAGATTACATCAAATATCAGTCCCCCCCACACAAAGAAAAGCCTAGGACTCTATGTCTTTCCTGTGAATTACAAAAATACAACCTCTTCCAAAATACTGAGTAAGAGGGAGCACGTCTTACCTCACTGTCAAGCCCAGTCTTACTTGATCCCTAAGCCGGATGAAGACTGTGAAGTAAGCCCCTAACTTACCAACATTCAGGCTGCAAACTTTCGCGGGTGTGCTGCTCTTTACTCGGGCATGGTGGGCACACCTGTCATCTCAGCACTCAGGAGGCTGAGGTAGGAGGATCACCGGGAGTTAGAGGCCAGTCTGGGCTACATAGTGAGTTCGAGGCCAGCCTGTACTACACAATGAGACTCTGTACAATGAGAAGAAAACTAAGTTCAATATTCCCCATTTATAATGGTGCAAGAACCTCTAGCAAATATTAGCAAACTGAAGTCAGTAGCATTTAAAACAGTACATACCATGAACAAGTGGTTTGCATTCCTGGGATGCAAGCATGGTTGAAATATAAAAATCAATTAATGAGATATACTACATCGGTAGAATGGAGGGGGGAAATCCATGATCATCTCAACTGATGTAGAAAAAGAACTGGTAAAAATTCAACATCCTTTCATGATTAAAAAGAGCACTCAATGTAGTAGAAGTTGGAGGGATGGACCTCAAGTAATGAAGGCATCTGTGGAAAGTGTGTAGTTACCCTCATCTGCAGTAGTGAAAGATGGGATGTTACATCCAAGATCAGGAACAAAGCAATGATACTTACATTCATCACTTTGTTTTATTTTGATGCGGGGGATTAAACCCAGGGCCTTTGCACTGAGCTATATCATAGCCTTTCTTATTTTTTATTTTGAGAGAAGGTCCTACAAGTCACTAAATTTTCCAGATTGTACTTAAACTCGTGATCCTCCTGCCTCAGCCTCCTGAATGTCAGGATTACAGGTGTGCACTGCCATGCCTGGATTGGGGCTTTCTTCTGTTCAACATAATATTGGATGCCCCAGCCAGAGCAGTAAGAAGAAATAAAGCTTCCTAAGTTGCAAAGCAGGAAGATGACATGCGCTTATATATTGAACACCTTAAAGATGGTTAAAAACACCACCCCAGCATGGTTCAGACTGATAAAAGCATTCAGCAAGTTGCTGTACTCTAGCAAGGAATAAACAGAAAGGAAAAAAATTAAGAAATTAAGAAAACAATTTCATTGACACAGCATATTTAGGAGTAAGTTTAACCAAGGAGACAAAAGGCCTGTACACCGAAAACTATAAAACATGTAAAACTGAAAAAAATTTAAACACCTAAAGTTGAAAAATACTGTGTTCATGGACCGAAGACAATGTTGTTCAGATTATAATACTACCCCAAAAGATCTACAGATCCCATGCAACCCTTACCAAAATTTCAATAGTTTTTTGTAGAAATAAAATAATACATTCTGAAATCCATTTGGAATCTCAAGAGACTGTGAATATTCAAAATATTCTTAAGAAAAAACAAAGTTGGAGAACTCATATTTTCTGATTTTACGACTTAGCACGAGACTGCAGCAATCAACACAGTGTGGGCTGGCATGAGGAAAGCCTGGGCAATGGAGTCCAGATGTAAGTCCTCTCTTGTGGCCTGGTGGTCTTCATGCCTATAACAGTGGTGCTGGGAAAGGCCAACACCCCCACACACAACACACACACACGAGAACAAAGTCAGACCCTTACTTCACACCAGTTACAAAAAATGAACTTGAAATAGATGAAAGACACACACACACGAGCTAATACTCAAAAAGACACATTTCCAAAGAGGATGCCAACAGCCAATTCCGTGTGCTCAGCATCAGGGCTGTCAGAGAAATGCTTATCAAACCTCAGTGCAGCAGCCCTCACATCCAGGGAGACGGCTATTATCGCGAGAGTGGAAACCAGCCAGGCACTGGCCCAGCCACCTGGGAAGCTGAGGCAGAAGGATAGAAAGTTTGAGACCAGCCCGGGCAACTTAAGGAGACCTTGTGTTAAAATGTGAAATACAAAGCGCTGCCCTGGGTGGGGTCCCCAGAGCAGGAAGGAGGGAGGGAAGAGGACGGCGGGTGCTGGGGAAGATCCGGAGGAGCGGGGCCCGGCACGCGGCGGGGTGTGGAACGGTGCTGCTGCTGCGGGAGACAGCACAGCAGGTCTTCGGACGCTAAGTGGAGTGAGCCAGTGAAGCTCCCAGGCCAGCAGGCCTGTGCCCAGGTGTGCACCCAAAGGAGTCACGGGTAGGGACTCGGATCTGCGTGTTAGGTCATAGCACCACAGACAGGGAGGACTGGGCCTGTGTCCGGGATCTGAACTTCTTTCCAGGAGGAGGGCAAGGTGGGCTGGGCAGGCATGGACTGTACAACCCCTGGCTGTGGCCAAGCTCTCAACAGGAAGCAGTTTTGAGTGGGCTTGTGTGGAGAAGGTGAACAGGGCCTGGGGTTGCCTCTGCAGCATGCCGATGGGGGAGGCAGTTCAATCCTGTGGGGTAGGTGAGCTCAGTATAGGCTCTGTGTCACCAGTGGGAGGGTCTTTGTCCACAGAGACCATGGCCACCCTAGGCTGTACATGGCCCAGCACAGTCCCTTTTGTTCTGTTGGCCCAAAAACAGGAGGGCAAATGAAGGGCAGGCACACCCAGGTCCAAGCAGCAGGGCAGGTTCCTGGCACAGGGGCAGAGACGTGACCCCGTGTCCCAGGAAGGCCTTGGTCCCCTCCCCAGCGGGCTGGCCGTGTCCCTTTCCTCCCTACCCCTATTTCCAGTCCTTCAACTGTGAAGAGGTAAACTCCCCACGGCTGAGCAAACAGGCAGCCGGCCACATCCGGGAAGTCTCCGAGCAGACCCTCTGGGGGTACAGTGGTCTGACTGTCCCTGGACAGGGCAGGGTCTGGGGCAGGGTGTTGGGTGTCTCTGTGCATGCTGTGCCTGTGGCCCCGCCCCTCACAGGGCCCTTCCAGGAAGGGTGAGGAGGCCAGGCTGATGGCATCAGCTGCAAGTGGCTGAGGAGGACAGCTGCCAGGGCACAGGGGCGGGCAGTGCCTGTGCTGGCTCTGGGGTCAGGTGCCACGGTGTCTGTGTCAGGGAGCAGGTCAGAGGTGAAGGGGGGCAGCTCCAGGGCTCAGGCAGGGGTGCAGGTCTGAAGGTCCTTCAAGCCCCTCCCGTGGCACTGCTGCCAATGGGCTTAGGATAACAGAGGGCCCTGAGGACCCGGCTCTGGGCTTCTCCAACCTGGGAACGCCAGGGGTGGGGAGAGCTGGCAGCCTGAGCACGGCCCCAGAGGCTGCATTGGGGTGGAGAGCAGAGATGTTGCACCAGGGCAGGCTGCGAGGTCACTGGCGCCCATCAGCAAGACGTATCCCAAACCTTTTGAAATTACTACTACTGAGAGGTGCCTGACACACAGTTCCTGCCTTGGCCGTGTTTGCCACACAGTCAGAGCACTGGGAGGTCCACACTGTGCAGCCAGCACCACTGTCACCACCAAGGCGTCCTCATCCCTGCCCGCTGACACCCACCCACCTGCTGTCTCTGTGGGCCTGGCACTGGTGGGCCTCGCGTGAGCGGACTCAGGGTGCTCGTCCTGCTGTGGGGTTCACAGCAGGGCTTTCTGATGGGCTCCTCTTTCCCAACAGTGCTTCTTCCACCAGCCCTCAGAGGAGAACAGCACTCAGTTATAAAGCAAAGCAAACTGGAAACCATCCAAAGGCTGCCTGGGGTGGGCAAAGCCTTGGGGCCAGTGTCCCCCACATCATGTCTGTCTGTCTGTCTGTCCGTAACTGGGGACATTCCCGCATTCCTATGTCCATCGATTCCATCCCCACATGGGCCGATGGGGTGGAAGCCAGCAGCCTTGCTTTAAGAGTAGGCACAGGAATAGCTCAAGTTGCACCAACGGGAAGAAGTCACAGTGCCCACAGGGAGGACGTCGCTGGACGTCACTGCTGGGAAAGGCTGCCCCACGCCCCAGGAAGGCCAGTAAGGGCACTCCGGGTGGGCAGCATGCCCAGGCTCCATTACCACCCTGTGGTCTGTGCAGTGCCTGCCAGCCCAGGCCCAGGCGGGACCCAGGCCCTCGGGGCGCGACCACTGCCCTTGCCACACAGGAGGTGGAGACCAAGCAGGGAGCTGTCTCCGCCAGGGCTGGGTTGGGGCCTCAGTTTCCCCTCAAGTTGACCTTTGCAGCAGAGAGGAGGCCAGAGAGCTCCAAACTCAACAAGGGACTCTGGGACCCCATGAAGCATGTAGACCAGGTGCCCATTAGTACATGACCCTATGCTCTGCAGATGAGGTTGAGCAGGCGCACTGAGTCTCTGTCCCAAGACCAGCGGTGATTCTGAGGAGTGGGACGCTTGTCCCTCCCCACCGGGGCCTCGCAGGTGGACACCCCAGCAGTCTGCCTCAGTGAGGCCACTCTCTCTAGCCCTCAGATATGCAGGGTGCGGGCACCTGTGTCTGGTGGCCCAGGCTTACAAACCCTCCTAGGCCGCTCTCTGCCACAGCCCCTCCCCGAGAACAAACACACGTGTCTGCCCTGGGGAGTGGACGCTACCCTGCGTGGCTCAAGAGTGGGCATGGGGCCAAGGAGTTCTGCTACATAAGCCCAGGCCCCTGGGCAGCAGGCACCAAGCCCCAGTCCCTCACCACCTGCCCACCTTGCCAGCCCCCAGGATGGGCGCCGGGAGGAGGAGCTGGGCGCCGGCCTGGGCCCTCGCAGCCCTGCTCATGGTGCGGCTGGCAGGTAAGGCCGGAGCCCCTCACTTCAGCACCGTCTTCCTGGAGGGCCCTCTCTGCAGGGCTCCACTGAGGGGAACAGGCCAATCCTGCTGCCCACTGCAGGTGTCCCCAGCCCTGCTGGCTCTGGGCTCCTGACTGTGTCTCACACAGGCTGTGCATGGCAGGGGACCAGAGCCCAACCTGTTGGGGTGTCAGGGTAGGGCTTGGTCTGGGACAGGCGTGGCAATGTGCCAGGGCTGGGGGCTGGCATCTCGGGTTCTGAGACGCTCAGCGTTGGAGAGAGCAAGGAAAAATCCTCTGGCTCAGGTCACAGTCGATGCTTGTGTCCGCCCCCTGGGGGCCCCACAGGTGAACCCCACTTCTAGGGCTAGGACTGGAGTGAGGCAGAAGAGCAGGGTGCCTGGCCAAAGCCTGATGCCGGGGCCACGTCTGGTCAGCTGTCCTGTCTCCCAGCAGGCATCTCAGGCCTTGGGGCTGCACGGCCCTTGTGAGCAGGGCTGCTGCCTCAGTCTGCTCCTGCTTCTGCCCTACCCCTCGGAAGCTTACTATTAGCAGGCAGCGTGTGGCTGCCTCAGCCTGAGCTGGGTGGAGCTAGCTGGAGTCCGCCTCTGAGGCCACAGCCACCTTGAGCTCTGCTCCCTGCTGAGCTTGGGCTGGACAGGTGGGGACCCGGCCTGAGAGCCCTCCATTTGTGAAGGTGTGCTGAGAGTATTATCCCCAGACTGCTTTCCATGGAGCCCCCACCTACTGATCAGCCTGGAGCCCGGCTTGTGGGGCTCAGCCACACTCCCTCAATTCCAGGCTCTTGCAGGCTGTGTGGCCTGGGCCAGGCCACTTGAGGGCCTACAGGCAGAAATGAGCTGTCAGCACCGGCTGGGCAGTGAGACCAGCCACATGGAGCCCTTGATGTCTCTAGAACAAGCAGGGTGCGGTGGTGGTGGGAGCAGAACTAGGCTGGGGTGCCAGAGGGCCTGCTCTGAGTAGGGGTCCTGGCAGAGAGGCCAGTGCTGGGCCACTGAGCCTGCCAAGCCTTGGATCTGGTCAGGGTCCTCAGGGCTGGGGCAGAGGCTGTAGGCCCGGGTCAGGGGCAGAGGCGCAGCCATGCCTCTGGGAAATGCAGTCAAGCAGGGCTGGAGAGGAGGGATGAATGGCCTGCGGTTTCCAAATGTCAGCAGGCCACGGTGGGAAAGCAAACAGGAAGTGGGCTGCATGGTGCTGAGGAGCAGCCTGCACTTGGGCCTGAGTCCCAACCGGAGACATGGCCCCTCGTGGAGCAGCAGGCAGTGCAGGGGCACAGTTCTTCAGCTGTGGGGTGTGCTGCCTCTTTCGGTTGGGCCGGGCTGGTGGAGGGGGGACCAGCCTTGGTTTCCTTCCTGTGCTGACACTTTGTGCCACCTGGAGACTCTAGGTTCCAGCTCTGGGCTGGTTCTGATCTTGGGTTTCTGCTAAGTCATTCCTGGAAACCTCCCACCGTGTCCCTCCGACAAAGCTGGCCTTTGTCCTCTGAGGGACAGAGGGAGGGGGCTGAAACCCCTGGGTGGCTGTGTGCTGGGAGCAGCCTATTTCCTGATTCCATTTTCTTCCTTGAGCGGTGGGGACCTCTTTCCTGTTCCTCGGGGGCATGAGTCGGCTGCCCACATGTGCAGACCGGGAGGGCAGATGGGGTTGTCATGTCAGGCCCCCTTTGGGCTTCAGAAGCTCTGAGAGGAGTCTCAGCCTCAAGCCAGAGCCTACTTACATTGTGACAGTGGCTGTGGTCAGGTAGCTGCGTGTCTCACCCCTCACTGACTCCCACCCTTTCTCTGCAGAGACCCAGACCCCTGTGGAGCTGAGCCCAGGGCACACGGAGCCCACTGCATATGGTGCCAGGGTGGATGGTGGTATGCAGGCTGGCTGGGGGATCCTGACACCACAGAATGGGCACGCATCACACTGAGACCCTCTGGGGCCTCTGCTTGCGGACAGCACTGGGTGCCAGAAGGGTCAGGGCTCCCAGAGAGATGAGGTGCAGGGAAGATCTTGTGGGCCACCTGTAAGCTTGTGGGTCAGAGTGGGCCAGCAGACAGGGAGGGCCCAGCAGGGACCGAGAGGAGCCGGGCAGCTGTGTCTTGTGTCCTGGGCCCCAGTGGTCCCAGAGTGGGCATCGCAGAGGGCAGGGTTGGAGAAGGCTGTCTCCAGCCATGTCCCCAGTGTGACCCAATCCTGCCTGCAGCCAATCCCACACCCTCGTCCACCCGGCGCCTGACCTTCATCCCTCCCCTTGCCATTTTCTCCAATGTGAGCCGTAAGTAGGAGGTGACCACTACCAGCTGGGGAGGGCTCTGCTGGGCTGGGGATGAGGCTGGTACCTGTGGGCATAGGGAGGCCCTGGGCAGGGCAGGACCCTGGTGGTGGAATCTTTGGACCACTGTGGGGCCCGTGGGAGGGCCAGGGATGGGCTGGTATTGGGGAAGCCAAGTGCCGGGGGAGCATGGAAGAGCAATGGGGTACCTGGTCTCAGGCGGCAGCCCAGGGTTTTGGGAGGCTGGGTATGGGTCAGGGTACCCGGCAGTCGCCCATTTTCTGGCTCCCCACAGCCCTGAACCCCATGCACACGGGGCGCGTCTGCAGCACCTGGGGCGACTTCCACTACAAGACCTTCGATGGTGCAGTCTTCCGCTTCCCTGGCCTCTGCAACTACGTGTTGTCCATGCACTGCACCGCTGCCTACGAGGATTTCAACGTGCAGCTGCGCCGAGGCCTCGTGGGTTCCAGGTCCATCATCACCCACATTGTGCTCAAGACCCAGGGCCTGGTGCTGGAGCTGTCCAACGGCTCCATCCTGGTGGACGGGCAGCGGTGAGCAGGCCCAGCCTTCCTCCCAGAGCTGTGGCGCCAGAGCTGTGGGGCAGCATGGGCTTGACCTTGTGCTTCCCTAGGGAGGACCTGCCCTACAGCCGCACTGGCCTCTTGGTGGAGCAGAACAGTGACTATGTGAAGGTCAGTGTCCGGCTGGTCCTGACCTTCCTGTGGAACGGAGAGGACAGTGCTCTGGTGAGGATGCCTGGCATCAGGGCCCCACAGGGTGGGAGAGGACCTCCAGCCTCAGGATAGGGGGCTGCGGAGCCAGGGCAGAGGTCTGAGGCTGGCACTACCCTGCCTGCCCCAGCTGGAGCTGGACCCCAAGTATGCCAACCAGACCTGTGGGCTGTGTGGAGACTTCAACGGGCTCCCGGAGGTCAGAGAGTTCTACGCACACAGTGAGTGGCCTGGGCCAGGGCTGTGTGAGGGAGGCTGTGGGCAGAGTGTGCGGTGGTGCTGTGAGCTGTGAGGGGCACTGTTGGGTGGGGGCAGGGCCCAGCCTCAGGGAGCTGGAGAGCCTCCCACATGGAGCGTTTTCCTGGGCAGACACCAGGCTGAGCCCGCTCCAGTTTGGGAACCTGCAGAAGCTGGATGGTCCCACGGAGCAGTGCCAGGACCCATTGCCCTCGCCGCCCGACAACTGCACGGATGGGGTGAGCACCTTGCCCGGGTGTGGGGTCAACAGGAGGCCTGTGGGTGGCTGATGTGGGACAGGGGACAGTCGAGCTGAGGCCAGAGAGGGCTCTGAGTGAGCAGACGAGACGGCTCCCCACCCCATCGTCATTGAGGGCCAAGCCCTGCACCCTGGGGTCAGGCAGAGGAGGGTGGCATGGGGAGCGAGACGCCTCTGTGGGGACTTGCACCTTGCACACCTGGCAGTTCTACTCTGAGTGTGCAGCAGCTACACGTGCAGCACCTGTGTGCCCAGGATGGGTAGGTGGGTATGCAGATGGATGTACGGATGTGTGAGTAGATGAATGGGTAAGTGGGTGGATGGATGGACAGGTAAATAGATGGTGGGTGGGTATATGTGTGGGGATGTGGATGTATGTGTGAGTGGGTGGCTGTGTGGATGGGTGGGTGAGTGGGTGGTTTGTGGGTGATGGATGAGCAGGAGGGTGGATGCTTGAGGTAGAAGGAAACTTGAGGTGAAGAAGGGGCTCTCTGGCCTGCTCTGTGAGGGGCAGGGTCCCCACAAAAGAACAGGCCATCCTGCCTGGGGGTCAGAGGGTGCCCAGCCTTCTTGTGTCCCCAGGAGGACTTTTGCCGCCGTGTCCTGCTTGGTTCAGCCTTCTCCGAGTGCAGTGGGCTGGTGGACGCCAGCGTGTACGTGGCTGCCTGTGTCCAGGACCTGTGCCGCTGTCCCATGTGCCCCTGTGCCACCTTCGCTGAGTACTCCCGCCAGTGTGCCCACAGTGGGGGTCAGCCTCAAAACTGGAGAAGCCCCGACCTTTGCCGTGAGTGCCCCACAGGGCCCGTGCCAGGGCCACAGGGGGGCCTGGCATCCACCCTGGGTCATTGGGTGGGACCCCCTCCTGGGAGGGGTCAGGGCATATGGCTCGGGAGACAGGCTCAGCAGAACTCAGGGACCATAGCGAGAGTGGGTGAGGAAAGGACATGTGAGGAGCCAAGGGGGAGGTCCTGGCCTAGAGAGGCTGCGGGCCTAGAAGCTCAGAGGCGGGATGCAGCCCTGCTCTGGGAGTAGGCCTTAGCCAGGGCCTCCCAGGACTGCCGTAGCCTCAAGTGGGCAGGAGGGAACTGAGCCCAGTGCTGGCCTTGGAGTCCTTTGGGTCATGGGGGGGTAGGTGTGATTGCAGTGGGTGTGACGCTGGGTCTTCAGAGTGGGACAGTGTCCAGGCTTAGCACTGCCTCCCCCGCAGCCCAGACATGCTCGTCCGGAATGCAGCACCAGGAGTGTGGCTCACCCTGCACCGACACCTGCTCCAACCCCCAGCGCTCCCAGCTGTGCGAGGAACACTGCGTGGACGGCTGCTTCTGTCCCCCAGGCAGGCCCCATGCCCTGCACCCCATGTCTAGCCCTGACCCCTCCCAGGAGGGGGTCCCACCCAATGACCCAGGGCAGATGGACACTGACCATAGGAAGCACAGGTGTGCTTTCTGAGAAAGGTAGAGAGGTGTCACAGCCCTGGGGCCAGTGGTGACCAAGCCAGCAGAGCATGGTGCTCACCCCAACACTGGGCCCCCAGCAGAGCAGGGCCCTAGCTGTGGCCTCCTTCGAGATGAGGTCCCTGTGTGCTGGGCAAGTGGCCGGTGCCCAGGTCCTCACCCATGCTCACTGCCTGTTCCTGCCCAGGCACGGTGCTGGATGATGTCACGCATGCTGGCTGTCTGCCACTGGCTCAGTGCCCTTGCACCCACGGTGGCCACACCTTTGCCCCTGGGACTTCCTTCAACACCAGCTGCAGCTCCTGGTAGGGCCCCTGGCCTCGAGGGCTGCACAAGTGGGGAACCTGCTCCAGCACCCGCTGCTCACGGTCTCCCCACAGCACCTGCTCTGGGGGTCTATGGCAGTGCCAGGAGCAGCAGTGCCCGGGCTCCTGCTCTGTGCGAGGTGGGTCCCACATCTCCACCTATGACGAGAAGCTCTATGACATACACGGTGACTGCAGCTATGTCCTGTCTAAGGTAAGGGTCCCCTGGCAGTCATTGATGGACAGGCTGGTGCTGAGAGAGAAGCGCAAACCTGGGGAATGGCCACCTCCTGGGGGTCACACCCACCCTACACTCAGCCCATGAAGCTTGGTTTTCTAACAGAGATGTGCAGACAGCACCTTCACTGTGCTGGCTGAGCTGCGAAAGTGCGGTCTGACGGACACCGAGAACTGCCTCAAAGCAGTGACACTCAGTCTCAACAGTGGGGACACGGTGAGGGTCCCCTGCCACCCGTACCACAGGGCTGGAAGAGGCAGAGGCAGGGAGCCTGCAGCAAGGGCAGCCCCTTCCCGGGCAGTTCTAGGACCCCCTTCAGGGCAGGCCCTGGCAGTTTCCCACTGCCCCTCCTGAGTGGATGGTGGGCACTGATCCCAGCCTGGCCCTCTGCTCCTCAGGCGATCCGTGTCCAGGCCAGTGGTGCTGTGTTCATGAACTCCATTTACACCCAGCTGCCCGTGTCAGCAGGTATGTAGCTCCTGCCAGCCGGGCGAGGTGGGCACCTCCAGGGCAGGCATGTGGCCCCTAGAGCCCACTGGATTCGACTTGGTCCCTGGCAGGGTTTTGGTGTCTCAGGCAGTTCCAGAGCATCGCAGAGCTAGCTGCTCAGTTGAGAAGTGGGTTGTCAGGACTCCAACCCTGGCTGCCACGTCTGGCGTGGTCACTGCAGCCCATGCTTGCTCGGGGCTGGTGGGGTGGCTGCTGTCCTTTGCAGCCTTGTGTCCTCTTCCGCAGCCAACATCACCATCTTCAAGCCCTCATCCTTCTTCATCCTGGTGCAGACAGGGCTTGGCTTGCAGTTGCAAGTGCAGCTAGTGCCCATCATGCAGGTGCATGTTACACTGGACCCCTCATACCACGGCCAGATGTGCGGTGAGGCCTGCTAGCTCCAAGGCAGGGCTGGAGGGTGAGGGGTGGACAGGGGTGGGGAGGCCCAGGACAGCTGATGTGGGGGGGTGGCCAGACCACATAGCGGTACCCAGGGCTCACCTGCGGGTGGCTCTGGAGCAGATCTGGCTCTGGGTGGTGCCGGGGGGGCGCATCAGGCTTGGACATGCAGCCAGGCAACAGGCCACTGATGGCCCTGCTCTGGCCCAGGCCTATGTGGGAACTTTAACCAGAACCAGGCCGACGACTTCACGGCCCTGAGTGGGGTGGTGGAGGGCACAGGCGCCGCCTTCGCCAACACTTGGAAGACCCAGGCCTCCTGCCCCAATGCCAAGAACAGCTTCGAGGACCCCTGCTCACTTAGCGTGGAGAATGGTACCCTCTCTCCTGGGCTAGGGTGAAGGAGGAGTGGGCCCTGGAGTGGCGGCCCACCATGTGCCCCATTTCCTGGGGGGTCCTGTGGGGCTTGAGGGCAGGAGGGCAGCGCTGTGTCCCTCTCCAGAGAACTATGCCCAGCACTGGTGCTCACTGCTGACTGACTCCGCCGGAGCCTTCTCCACCTGCCACTCCACTGTGAACCCCGAGCTCTTCCACTCGGTAAGAGCCTGGCAGTGGGCACTCAGGGAGCCCTGGATTTTGACCACAGATGGGAGGCATTGGGTGACTGCCTGCGTCTATGTCATCAGTGGCTCAGACACCACTGTGTGCTTAATAGCAAGCTCAGTCACCAGGACCAACCGTCCTGTGGTTTCCGCCTCTGGCAGGGATGGGACGGGATGGGTGGTCCTGGGGGACAGGCCGGGTCCTGACCCTCTGCTGCCCCCAGAACTGCATGTTCGACACGTGCAACTGCGAGAGGAGCGAGGACTGCCTGTGCGCGGCCCTGTCCTCCTACGTGCAGGCCTGCGCCGCCAAGGGTGTGCTGCTCCGCGGCTGGCGGGACGGTGTCTGCAGTGAGTGCCCCATGGGCTGGGCTGGGGGCACCCCAGGTGGGGCGAGGACATGGGCCCTGGTGGGCAGCAGCTATGGTGCCCCACTCGCAGCCTGGTGCTGCAGAGTCTTGCTGCCTATGTCACTCTCTGCCCCGTCCCACAGCCAAGTACATGAGCAGCTGCCCCAAGTCTCAGAGCTACGTGTATGTGGTGGACACCTGCCAGCCCACTTGCCGCGGCCTAAGCGAGACGGACGTCACCTGTGGTGTGTCCTTCATGCCCGTGGATGGCTGCACGTGCCCCGCAGGCACCTTCCTGGATGAGGCGGGCACGTGTGTGCCTGCCCACGAGTGCCCCTGCTACTTCCATGGCAGCGTGGTGGCGCCCGGGGAGGTTGTGCAGGACGATGGCATGGTGTGGTAAGGAGACCCAGGGCTCCAGGCTACCCTCCTGGCCTTCCGCCCCAGCCAGTGGGGTGTCTGAGGCAGATCTTCTGCACCAGAGGTTTCTGGGCCCCACCAGGGCTTTCAGACGAGGGGGGGGCAGGGGACACTGGATGGGGGCACTGTGGCAGCAAAGCACAGGAAGAGGCCTGAAGTTGCTCTGTGGCCCTGGGGCCGGGGGGGATGGAGGTGGGTGGCCTGCCAGGGTTTCTGCCCCAGCTCTCAGCTGCCCAGCAGGCTGTGCCCCTGCCCCCGTCCCACCCAGATCTCAAGGGGGTCCCACTTTGGAGGTTCCAGTCCAAGGCAGAACATGGTTGCAAAACTGCTCACCCCATGGCAAGAAAGCAGGGGAGAGACTGGGGAGGGGCTGGGCCCACATCCTCTAAAGGCCCCCAGACCTACTTCCTCTGCTGACCCACCTCCTGATGGTCCCCCCAACAACACCCCAGTGAGGCCAAGCCCTCAGCACCTGGTCTTGCGGGACACTGCAGCTCCCAGGGTAGCCCGAGCTGAGGGCCACATCCCTGTCCTGGGTCCACCTGCCTCCTGCCACCAAGCGCCTTTTTGGACTTGTGCTGGCAGAGACCCAGCAGCAGTACTGTCCTGGTCTGCTGAGGGGTAACAGGCTGGGATGCTGGGGACCCTTGGGACACTGGCTGCAGTGCGTCGGGCCCTCTATTTTAGCTCTTGTGCGAGTGGGAAGTTGAGCTGCCTCGGAGCCCTGCTGCAGAGGAGCCCAGGTATCTTCACCAAACAGGCATGGCCAGGGAGGCAGGGTGCCTGGGCTAGGGTGCTGGGCTAGGCGTGGGCTGGACCTGCCACCTCCACCTGGCCTATCATGTGCTCCTGTCCCATCCCCAGGGTGTGCAGCGCCCATGGTGTACCTTGACTGCAGCAATGCCTCAGCCGGCACCCCCGGGGCTGAGTGCCTCCGAAGCTGCCACTCGCTGGATGTGGAGTGTGTGAGTGCCAGGCATGGCCACGATGCCAGCCCAAGGCCAAGCTGGGGAGGGGTGAAGGGGTGTGACCTCCCAGCTCCTGGGTGCTGAGGGCCCTGTGATGCTGGATGTGGTGACTGTGGGGCTCCTTCACCCCAGGGCTTCTTGGCTGCCTGGCCTCAGCCTGCCACTCCCAAGATGGGCGGCATCCCCTGGCTTGGGGTGTAGGACCCTGGGGCAGCCAGCAGGAGGGCCATGCTCCCAGTTCTGACCAGCCACATCTCACAGTTCAGCACACACTGCGTCTCGGGCTGCGTGTGTCCCCCAGGGCTGGTGTCTGATGGGAGCGGGGGCTGCGTTGCTGAGGAAGATTGTCCCTGCATGCACAACGAGGCTAGCTACCGGCCTGGGGAGATCATCCGTGTTGGCTGCAATACCTGGTGTGTCTCGGGTGGTGGGGGTTGAGCAGGGAGGCACCCGAGGGATGCAGTGTGGCCTGGGGCTGGCCCTCAGCCTGATGTGACAGGCAGCACAGGGGTCTCTGAAGGTGACCGTGACAGCCTCCCCCAGCACCTGCAGGAACCGCCACTGGGAGTGCAGCAGCCGGCCCTGTCTGGGCACTTGTGTGGCCTATGGGGATGGCCACTTCATCACCTTTGATGGCGAGCGCTACAGCTTTGACGGCAGCTGCGAGTACATGCTGGCCCAGGTGTGTGGCTCATCCCACCCCCACCCCAGGCTGGCTCCCTCTGCCGGTGACAGCACTGCCTTGTCTCTTCCTCCTCCAGGACTACTGTGGGGGCACCACCAATGCCGAAGGGACCTTTCGCATCATCACTGAGAATGTGCCCTGTGGAACAACTGGGGCCACCTGCTCCAAGGCCATCAAGATCTTTGTGGAGGTGGGAAGCATATGCGGCATGGGGACCACCTCCCTCTCTTCAGCCATAGAGGCTTCCATGAATCATGGCCCCAAGGCCTGGTGTCCAGCCACACCCCAACAGGCTCAGAACGGGGCCCCAAGCACCAACCAGTGCTCATACCCTTCCACTCCCTGCCTGTCTCCTGTGGTGGATGCTTCCTCTGTGTCTGGCCCTCTTCCTGTTTCTGGGTTTAAGGCTGCCCAGGTCTTTCAGGATGGTCCTGATTTTCCCACGGTCATCCTCAGGCCCTGGGCTTAGCTGAGCAGACAGACCCTTTGGGCCACAGTCCACCTCAGCATGTTCACGGCACCCACATCCAGTTGCAGGAGGCAGGATCCACAGGAGAGGAAGCAGAGCAGCTGGCTGGGTGGGTGGGTGCCCCCACAGAGAGGGCTGGGTGAGGTGAGCCTTGGGGGCTCCTCTATAGCACAAGGCCTCCCTTACTTCCAGAACATGCTGCCTGCTGCTGGCCACACCCCACACCACAAGCCCTGAGCCCCCAGGGAGTCCTTACCAGAGCTGGTGTCTCTGGACGCCAGCTCCTCCAGCCCCTATGTGCCTCCACCCACAGAGCTATGAGCTGATCCTCCATGAAGGGGGCTTCAAGGTGGTGAAAAGGGGGCCAGGTGGCGACTTGCCCTACAAGGTCCGCTACATGGGCATCTTTCTGGTCATCGAAACTCGCAGTGGGATGGCCGTGTCTTGGGACCGGAAGACTAGTGTGTTCATCCGGCTGCCGCAGAGTTACAAGGTGAGCCGGACTAGAGGGACCCTGCTCTGTCCTCACTTGGGAAAGCCCCGGCAGGCAGACCACACACACCTCAGGGTCTGAGAGGAGGTGTCAAGCCCACACAGACCAAGGGGAGCATTGGAGTGCTGCGTCCTGAGCCAGCTTTGCCTACTGACCTCACAATGGCAAAGGGCTCTCCAGAGGGCATGCCTGGCCAGCACCCCTTCACCCCTGCCCCGTGGAAGCTCACAGGGTACTGCTCCTGGGCAGGTTTTGAAGGCCCACGCCTGGCTGCCTGGCTCCATGTCTCCCTCCACCTTCAGGGCAGGGTCTGTGGCCTGTGCGGGAACTTCGATGACAATGCCATCAATGACCTGACCACACGCAGCCAGGCTGTGGTGAGTGATGTGCTGGAGTTCGGGAACAGCTGGAAGTTCTCACCCACCTGCCCGGATGCTGCGGCGCCCAAGGACCCCTGCATGGCCAACCCGTACCGCAAGTCCTGGGCCCAGAGGCAGTGCAGCATCATCAACAGCGCCACCTTCACCGCCTGCCGCTCCCAGGTGGGGCCCAGAGAGGCTCAGGGCTCCAACTTGGCAGGCAGGGTCAGTGGGCTGCTCCCAGGGAAGCTGCATCTGGACCTCTGTTCCTGGCACAGAGCTGACCTTGTGACCCTGCAGCATGGAAAAAGCAAGTGGGGCTCCCAGGGGAAGTGGTGACTAGCCTGTTGGAGGAGGCTTCCAAAAGCATATCCTGAACCTTAACAAAGATTCGAGGGTCCACGCCTTCCTAGGCCAGGCCTCGGACACTGATGAGAGAGGTGGTTCATGAAGGTGCAGTTGGTGCTCACACTGCTTTGTCTGTGCTCTGACCCCTTCTCTCTCCACACATGTCCCCTGGAGCAAGAGGCCAACATGCCCTGGTTGCCCTATTCACTGTCTGAGGTCTCTTGCAGGCTGACAGTTGACCTCAGCTTCAGAGGCTGTCATGTGGCAGAAGTGAGAATGGGGTGCCCTCCAAGCTCTGTCATCCAGGAACAGCCTGGGCCAGGGCTTTCTATGCTCACCAGAAGAGACAGGCAGCCGCCCATGTTGGAGAGGTGTGGGGTCTGGAAGTTGGCTCCCAGCACTTCCCCAGAGGATGCCTGCTGGGGCCTGTGACAGGACATGTCTTGGGTGGCAGGCTCACTGCTGTGAACAGGAACAGGCCTGGCAGGGAGCTCATCTTCAGAAGCAAGGCTCAGGGTGGTGGGCAGTGGTTCTACACAGAGGGGCAATAGGGAGCAGAAGATGACTCAGCCAACAGAAGGCAGAGTGGGACAGAGGCTGGCATGCAGGCACAGGTAGAGGGGTGACCAGGGTGCAATGACTGGGCCAGTGGCAGCCTGTATCCCACACAGTAAGACTCAGTGATAAGAGAACCCAAGGAGCAAGTAAAGTTTCACAGGAGAGCAGGTGGGCAGCGGACAGTGGATGGGGGGCAGGTGGAAAGAAGGTGGATGGAGAGGTGAATAGGCAGGTGAACAAGTTGGCAGATGGACAGGTGAGTAAGCAGACAGGGAGGTAGGTAGATAAGTGGGCAGGTGGAGAAATAGGCAGGGGCAAGCAAATAGGAGGGTAGGTGGACAGGCAGAGAGCTGGACAAGCAGGCAGGCAGACAGGTAGGCATCTGGGCAGATGGATCCCAGACATGTAGATAGGTGGACAAGGACCCCAGTGAGGTGGACAGGTGGTGCTGGGGACAGCTATTGCTCAGGACACTGAGTCACCCACCGCCCTGGGATCAGGGACCTCAGATTACCAGTGTGGGTGCTTGACCTACAGCTGTGCTGGGGACCACCCAGGCCTGGCAGCTCTGACTGGGTGAACATTGCTTCTTCCTGAGCCACACCTCTACTCCCACTCCAGGTCGACTCCACCAAGTACTACGAGGCCTGCGTACGTGACGCCTGTGCCTGTGACTCAGGCGGCGACTGCGAGTGCTTCTGCACCGCCGTAGCTGCCTACGCCCAGGCCTGCCACGACGTGGGCGTGTGTGTGTCCTGGAGGACGCCTGATGTCTGCCGTGAGTGGGCTCTGTCCATGGTGCTGAAGGCACAGCTGGGCCTAGGGCTGACAGGCACATGGCCACACTCAGACACTAGCACGTGTGTGCCTGCACATATGTGTGCGCTGCCCATGTGCAGATGTAGACCTATGCAGTTCCCAAACAAGGGGGGCCCAGGGTTGGTGCCTGGATGGTGGGTGCCCAAGGTGGGGGGGTCTCAAGGGTGGAGAAAGGAACCCCTGGGTGAACACCAGTGAAGAGGACTGAAAGGTGCCTACCGAGTCTCTGCCTTTTCCCAGCGCTCTTCTGCGACTACTACAACCCTGCCGGGGAGTGCGAGTGGCACTACCAGCCCTGCGGGGTGCCCTGCCTGCGCACCTGCCGGAACCCCAGCGGCCGCTGTCTGGTTGACCTGCCTGGCCTTGAAGGTAAGGGTGCATCTAAGGAGGTGTCCCTACTGTGTAGTGGGAAGGTGTCACTGGGCAGCCCAGTCCCACCCCAAGAAGCCTTTAGGCCCACTGAACCCTACCCCACCCCAGGCTGCTACCCCAAGTGCCCACCCAGCCAGCCCTTCTTCAGTGAGGACCAGATGAAGTGTGTGGCCCAGTGTGGCTGCTATGATGAGGATGGAAACTACCATGACATCGATGCACAGGTCCCCACGGCCAAGAACTGCCAGCGCTGGTGAGGGGTGGGGCGGTTGGCCAGGTGGCAGGCCGGGGCTGGGATGCACAGCCCCTCAGTGTCTTCTCCCCTGCAGTCGCTGTACCCCAGGTGGCCTCCAGTGTGCTCACAACCTTGAGGGTAAGGAGGGGCTGGAGTCTGGGGCTGAGGGCTGGCGCTGGGAGGTCCTGAGTGAACTGACCCCTGCTATACCCAGCTTGCACGTGTACCTATGAGGACCGGACCTATAACTACGGGGATGTCATCTATAACACCACTGATGGCCTGGGCGCCTGCTTAACCGCTATCTGTGGAGACAATGGGACCTTGATCCGCAGGGCCATGGAGTGTCACGGAACCCTGTCCACATTGCCATTCACCTTCACAACCACCTCTGCAGCCCTCTCCACAACAGGTACACAGGTGCATAACCCAGAGAGAGGTGGCCATATCCGGGAAAGGGAAGATGCAGGGGCCACTTGTAGCAGGTGCCTGGGTTCACCTAGTCCGTCCACCGTCCAGCTCTCTGGGCTGGGCCTGGGCTTGGCCCAGCCCCCTGAGTGTATCAGAGCTCCCTCAGCACAGTGACTGGAGGGCTGTGCTGGGGCCCTAAAACCTCTCCAGATATCTTCTTGCCCACAGCACAACACCTGTGTCAAGCTGTTCTCTGCAGACTGTAGCTAGGCCTGGTCTTTCAGGCAGAAACATGACAACCAAGCCTCAGGCCAGCACTGGGGCAAAGGCCCTCCCTCCCTGTCTTCCTGGGGTGTGGCTCATGCTAGAGGAGCCTAAGTGGCCTCTCCCACCCCATGCAGGTTCTGTGGACACCATGTCCACTGTGTGTGTCCGAGAGGTCTGCCACTGGTCTCCATGGCTCGATGGGGGACAACCAGAGACTGGCATGGGAGGTGGAGATTTCGAGACCCTGGTAATACTGAGGGAAAAGGGATACCCTGTGTGCCAGGCACCTGCCAAAATCGAGTGCCGTGCAGAAATGTTCCCAGAGTCATCTTTGCAGGAGCTGGGCCAGAAGGTGGAATGTGACCCAGCCCGGGGACTGATCTGCCTAAACAGTGAGCAGATACCCCCACTCTGCCACAACTATGCGCTGCGGGTCTTGTGCTGTGAGCACAGGGCCTGTGGCTCCTCCCCAGCAACCAAAACCTCAACGGTCAGGACTAAGTCCAGTCCTACCCTCACCCCCACTAAGTGGGAAACAACCATGGTCACAGGCACCATCACCCACCAAACCTCAGAATTCAGCTTGCAGACTGAGTCCTCTCCTTCATCAACCTTGCAAGAAACCCAATGGGTGAGCACCACTCTGGTTCCCGAGACCACACCTTGCCAGCCGAGGTGCCAGTGGACAGAGTGGTTTGACGTGGACTACCCTACATCCGAGAGGACCGGGGGCGACGTGGAGACCTACGACAAGATCAGGGAGGCAGGGGGCAGCCTCTGCCCCCAGCCTCAGGACATCGAGTGCCAGGCTCAGAACCACCAGTCACAGACGCCCGATGGGCTGGGACAGCATGTGCACTGCAACCTCAGCTTTGGCCTCGTGTGCCGCAACCAGGAACAGGAGGGCGTGTTCCGCATGTGCTACAACTACAGGGTCCGCGTGCTGTGTTGTGATGACACCAGCCACTGCAGGCTTCCTTCCACCCCACCGGCCACCACACAGGAGACTGCCACCACTGTAGTGAGGACAAGCAGCACCAGCTTGGGCAAAGCCACCACCACACCACACATCACTACACAAAGTCCGGCCACCACCACCCTGGAGATGGCCACCACCAGAGCACACACCACCTCCCAGGGGACAGCCACTACCACACCACATACCACAACACAGAGGTCGGACACCACCACTCCACACACCACCTCCCAGGGTACAGCCACTACCACACCACATACCACTACACAGAGGTCGGCCACCACCACCCTGGGTTTGACCACCACCACACCACACACCACCTCCCAGGGGACAGCCACTACCACACCACACACCAGCTCCCAGGAGACGGCCACCACCACTCCACACACCACCTCCCAGGA
>PVLD010020322.1:0-34195 GCA_004027595.1 Dinomys branickii
GGAACCTCTAGACCTAGTTTGCTGAGAAATCTCCAAACGGCTCTCCACAGTGGTTGCACCAGTCTGCATTCCCACCAGCAGTGTAATAGAGTCCCTACTTCTCCACAGCCTCGCCAGCATCTGTTATTGGATGATTTTTTCATACTGGCCAGTCTTACTGGGGTGAGATGAAATCTCGATGTTGTTTTTATTTGCATTTACCTTCAGTGTTGGAGTGGTCCGCTTACCTCTGCTGAGTTGCAACGTGTTATGTCCACTGGATCATAGGGACAGCTGTTTGTGCTAGGAGTGTGTTACAGTAGGGCTTAAGGACTAGATTACCCTCCAGGTAACTGTGTCCTGGCTTTTGGGAAGTGGGTGATAACTGGAGGGAAACCAGTAAGATGTTGAGAGCTGTGGAGTATAGGACATAATCCTTTACCTTAACTCTTCAGATTTACAGTAAGGTCACCAACTCTACGAAAGTCACCACCGGATTTGTATTTCATATGGAAAAATAGGAAAGGGGCCTAGAGATGTGTTTCCACCAGGTCAAAACCTAGGATGCCACCTATGGACGTGGGAATAGAGACAGAATCAAAAGGAAGAAAGGAGGAATTACCACGAATTGTAGGGATGGGGTTTGGATTCATATGAGATTGGGTCACACCTGTTTGTCCCTCCACTGGGGTGTTAGCCCATCGAGGAATGGTTAAGGAAGTATAGCTTATTCCTCTCTGGACTCTCAGAACCTAATACGGTGCCCAGCTTACAGCACATGGAGCCCAGTCAATATGTGGTGGATGGACAGAAAGCTGGATGGGGAGATGAGTAAGTGGACGGAAGGACGAGTGAATAAAAGTAGGTGACTAGATAGAAGAATGGATGGAGGGATGGATGGACGGGTAGAAGGGTGGATGGCTGGTCAGAAGAACAGACGAATGGAAGGGGGGAGGCAATTCTAAGGATGAAAAGCCGGTCACGATTTTCCCTTTGCCTCACCTGCTTTTCCCCCTCCCACCCCCTTCCTCATCCGGTTGACCTGCACTATCTTTCATAACACAGCACCTGAGGCCGAGGGAGCAGGGTAAGCGGCGGCCTGGACACCAGAAGGAGCAGGTCCAGCTGGGAAGTGGCAGGAAGGTGCGTGTGGTTGCAGCACATTTCGAGGGAGGGAGCGGAACTAGGCGGCGCAGCTGGAGAATTTCAGTCAGGGGTCAGACCCCGAAGGGACTCTGCGCACCAGAGTCCCGAGAGCAATGGGAACTGCGGGAAGCTTTCACCCAGGGCAAGGTCCTGGAACGTTTTCATTCATGTCTTTGTCTACACGGCCTTTAAAACAGATGCTCAGGACTGCCCTGCCAGGAACACCACAACTCAGAGCAGCCTGTTCTGCGTCAGCAGGAAGAGTCCTAGGCCTGGTCTCAGAAGGCTGGGTGTATTTGAAGCCTCTCTCCTTTGGTTACTCCCTGAGCAACCTGGGCAGAGACTTTCACCTCGCCTCAGTTTCTCCGCTGTGTAGTGAATTTAGGCAGTGCTGGCCTCACGCTTGCGCAACATGTGTAACTCACACAAGGCCTTGTATTTACAACAGCCCTGGGCTTGGTTGAATGCTCTGCTGTGGCTGCCTTCAAATTCTTATTAATATTTGTACCAAGAGCAATGCATTTCCCTTTGTACCAGACCCAACACATAATGTAGCTTGCCCTGAATCCACCTCACTGGGTCGTTCTGAGAATAAAATACTACCTGGGGGGGAAAAGATCAGTGAAAGATGATTAAAGTGATAAAGCACCAAGTCACTGGGTTATAGTTTGGATCTAAATTGATGCCCAAAGCCTCAATTGTACAGAACATCGACTCGCTGTTGGTTGGGGTCTGGTGGGAACAGGCGGGTCATTATGGGGGTGTGGCTGTATCTCCCTCTGTTGCTTCTCCCTTCACTTGCTCTGCTCTCCTGCGCCACTGCCCCGAGGTGAACAGCTCTCCTCTGCCCAGGCCCTTGGCTGTGCTGCTCCGCCTCGGAGCCCCAGAATCTGGACTGAAACTGTGACCCAAAATAAACCCCGCCTCCTTTTCAGCTGCGTGTGTCAGGTATTTCACCCCAGTGATGGAGAAAGTAAAGCAAACTATAAGGCCTTCTTAATGTTATCCAAGGATATGACCTTCTAAATGTGTCAGTCTTCCTGTGTGCCAAGCACAGGGACCCAGAGATAATTAAATTCAGTCACCTGCTCTTGAGGAACTCTGCTCAGTTGGGGGCAGAGGTGGAACTTGAGCCCCTGCCTTCAGTGGCCAAGTCAAGCACTCCTACAGTGAGCTCTGCGTGGGAAGAGTCTTAGTTGTTGGGGCCTCTTCCCCTATAGGACTCTTCCTATAGCACCCAGGGAAGCATTCTGTACATGCGAGAAACTCAGCAAATGCATGCTGTATGCACCCTTACCTTCGAGAGACCGACAAGATGGTCTTCCAAGCATGATTGCATAGAGCTTTAATGCTTCCTACTCACAAACTCCTTAGGTGGGCACACAGCCCTTGGTGGGCTGGCCTCGGTCATGCCCTGCCCTTCTCTCCTGCTGGCTTTTATCCTTTGGCAGTCACTTTGGCTTCCTTTCAGTCACTTGTGTCCATCCTGCCCCTGCCACCCCAGAGCTTGGCACAGCTGTCCCTTCTGCCTGGGACCCTGTCCTTCCTCTCCTCCATGGCCAGTTCCCCCAGCTGTCCACATTACAGCCCGGCCTCGGCTCTCTCCAGGGGATCTGTGGTGACCTCCCCAGCCAGGTCACCCTCCCCTGATGGCCTCTCAAAGGCCCGCAAACCTCCCTGGGTTGGTGCTTCTTGCACCCGTGACTGTGTACTTTCTCGTTGCCCATCTTTTGCACTAGCAAGGACCACATTTGGGTTCGTGCCTTGTGGTTTTCCCAGTGAACAGAGTGGTAGCTGGAGCAGAATGAAGAAATGAACGAGTGACTGACCAGGCGCACGCACAGCTGCTCTGTGCCTTTGTACTTGGTGCTAATTCTGGGTGGATCTGTACGGTTCTTTACAGCTCTGCTCTTTCCATGCCCAGCTATGCTGCCCTTCTTTCTGCCCCTTGAACATGCCAGGCTCCTTGCTCCCCTGCAGCCTTGACACCTGCCAGACCTTCTTCCTAGAGGATCTTCCCTGATTTGGGGGGCTAGGCCGGGCTCTGCTGGTGCGGATTTCAGGTGAAGAGTCCCACCCGCCTGAGTGGCACTGGGCTTCATTCTCATCCCTCTGTGACTAGGGCTTCATTTGATTCACTCACGACTTTCATCAGTATTTGAAATGATATAAATATGTGCACGTATATACACATTTAAAAATCTCCATGGATGATGCATATAAAATTTTTACCGTCTATTCATCTACTACCCTGGTATATCATTGTTCGTTGTTTATGGGTCCCATTACTGTGGGGCCCGTGTAAAAGCAGGGTAATGGCCCTTTTTTACACTGTTGCGTTTTGAGCCCCTGGGAAGAATGCAGGGCATATCCAGTACGTGTATTGACTGAGTCAGTGAATGAATGAAGGAACGAACGAGTGACTGACAAAGTGACTGGTTCTGTGCTCTCTACATCGCTAAGAGTAAGAATCTAGCACAAGGGGAAGGTCGAGTAAGATCAGGGTCACTTGTGTCCCCCTTAAGAGCCCGGGACCAACTTCGCAGCTCACTTCCTGGAGCCATGTAAATGCTCAATAGATATCGCAGGTGGGATTCCCTGAATCAGGCAGGCTGCAGTCCTGGTGTGGCGAGTGCGGTGTTAGCAAGCTCAGCGAGCATGATCCTGGGCAAGGATGAGGAGCCTGGCGCAGCCAGATGAAAGGGCTCCCCCCCCCTCTGCCTCCTCTCTGCCCTTCTCAGACCATAGAGAAGAGAATGTCAGCATCCAGCTGTTCAGAGTCACAGCCTGTTTGCTTCTAACCCTGTCACTGAGGGACTTTGTATGCGCATTTGGGGGACATTTCCAAAGCTCTCAGTCAGCTGATATAAAACTCACAGCTCCCCAAGCACTCTGAGGGTATTTTTTTAAAACTGATATTTAAAATTTTTTTGATATTTTACAAAAACGTGCCACAATGCAAAGAAAAGGCACGCTCCGCCCACTCTGGCTGCCACGCCTCCTTCCCAGCCTCCTACCACCTGAATTACTACTTGATACTTCAGATCTGTCCGGAGACTGGAGAGAAACGGATTGTATTTTACATTCTACAGCTGTTGCAAAGCTGGAGGAGCCCCACATATTTAAAATATTAAAATGACTTCTAGGCTGGGAATATTTCTTAACCAGTATATGAAGATCTGGCACCTGCTACTCAGCCAACTCCACTCTGGAAAATAAAATAAAACAAAACAAAACAAAATAGCCAAATGTGAATGCTTCAACCTACCCTTGTCACCCTTCTGTCCATAGGAGTAATTTAAGCATATTTTAGTGTTCTTTGCCCCACCCATCCTCTGGAGCTGATTTTCCACCTAGAAAAGCTTCTTAGACTGGAAATGCCTCCTGGGGGGAAGCGAAGCAGCTTGAGAGGTTGTCCAAGCCCTGTGCCCGCCCCTGGGCCGGTCGGCAATCTACTGCCCCACAGAAAGGAGAATCTAAAATCCCAGAGTGAAGGCGATTTCACAGTCTCTCTAGGAGTCCTCTTTCATGGTCCAATAAGCCCTTACAGTCAGGAAGTCATTTCTGGGTCTGACCTAAGGCTCTTATGCTGCATTAAACCATGCTGATCTTAAAGCATCCGGGCTTCCTGGATGGCACCTATCTTGCGGGCTTTCCTGGGGCCCATGAAGGTAAATGAGCCTCCTTTAAAAGCACGTTTTAGAGGAAATCTGTCTTCCCCTGTCTAATGGCTGGGGCATTCCTGCTGCTGGAGCCTTTGATGATTTCCTTGCTCGCCAAGGATGCCTGCCCCCCAGCAGGGAGGCTGGCCCGAGTTCCGCAGCATCCTGGGGATGGGCTCTTCGGATGTTCTGATGAGGTTTGCTGTGCTCTGTCCCAAACCTTAACCCTCCTGGGGGCCATTGCTGAAAGCAGGCTTAATTTTGCTCTTTAATTGCTTTACTAACTTGCTGGCTCCGGCTTGTGCTGCTGGGCACTCTTCAGGATCACCCAGCTGGATTGGGGCCTCAAATTAGAGACTCTGCCTTCAGGCTACCCTGGTGGCATCACCCTACACTGCTGGCATTTCCCCCACCCTAACCATTCTCACCACCGTCAGTTCTCCCTTCCAGCCTCAGAGGCCCTTGGACTGTGATGGGCAGGCAATGGGTATTTGTGAATGGAGGGATCAGGCTTTACCGCTACAGCGCCTGTCATGGACTAGACCAGACATGCTGGCATTTGGGTTTCCGGCTGCTTCCTGTTCAGCCTCCCTCACTGAGATCACCAAGCTCTTTTAGTAAACAGAGAAGGTGCCGGTAATCCAGGACAGGGAGACTCAGTTGGGAATCCAGGAAAGAGTTTGACCAAGTTTTGGCTTCCACACTGGGCCATGACCCAGGCAGCACACAGGCCGCCGAGGAGACAGAACTGCCTCTTGTATTGGGCGGCACTGGCTCCACGGTGCTGTCACAACCTCACCTTTGGAATCCAGTAAGCTCTCTGTCTTTCTTTCCCTGAGCCTCTACCTCCACCTCAAGCCCAACAGACCTAAAGTAGGAAGAGTGGGGTCGTGCTCAGGTAGCTCTGAGCTGAGAGCACACTTGCTTTCCTGGAATCCCTAATGAGGACACGCTGGGAATATGATTTCTGCATCTCCCTCTCCTCCAGTGAAAGCCACAGAGCTTTGAAACCTGGCTTCTAGAACAAAAGACAATGATGCAAACTATTCATTGGAGGGTTGACCCGTCTCACACAGGCCATGAGTAAACAAGCATTTGGAAATGAATCATCCCAGGAACCAAGTCCCGCTCCATAGGTAAAAGAAGCTTCTCTCTTTGGTGTTGTCTGGTATTAGCATCACAGCTCTCCTGCTCTTACCCACACCCTGCCCCTCTGGTGCTGGGGAGGACAACACAGTGCCCTGCTCTTACAGCTCATGGCTGGCATCATGACCCTCCCCAAGCCCCATGTGGGAGGACCCATGAATCTCAGTTCCCCAACACACTCAGAAAACAAAGCTGCATATCATCCCTCAGCTGTCAGACCACACAGCACCCCACGGTCACCAGTGGACCAACAACAAACTGGCAAATGAACAAGCCCAGGCACTACTGAAATAACACATCTTCTTCCTGCTCTGCAGTTAAGCGAGCTCATTAATATTTCATTGGCCTCAGTTTTTTTGCAACTCAAAAAACAAAATGCAGTTGGGTAAATCTTGAGTTTCTCTCTCTTGGAAATTAATTTAAACACCTTCTCTTTTCTCCCCAACCTAACTTCCTTTCTCTCCCAGGAGACAGGAAATTGCTTTTAGCATGGGAAATCTTCTTGCTTGAGATTCTTTACTTTATTTATTCATCTTTTTTTTGTCTCTTTTGAGACAGGGTTTCACTATGCATTTCAGGCTGGCCTCGAACTCACTTTGTAGCCCAGGCTGGTCTCAAACTCCCAAAGATCCTCCTGCCTCAGCCTCCCAAGTGCTGATATTACAGGCGTGCGCCTTCATGTCCGGCTAGTACACAACCTTCAATTGTGCATCTAATTACTTTTGTGTCCAGAAACTTGGTGAAACTCTTCTGTTCACTTGCATTAGTTTGACATCAGCTTAAACTTTTTGATTCCAAACTTCATTAAACTGCGTCCCTCTGTGGATGTGGTGGGGTCTGCGGTACTCTTTCAGCAAGACAAAAAATATCTAGAAAAATTAAAAGTGTGAGTCTGGAGAGAGCAAGAGAGGAATGTCTCCAAAAGAATTGTGAATATGGCTTTGGTTGCCTGGAGTTGAATGGAATCACATTTGTGCACTTTTCTACAGGCAGGAAACAGATGGCAGTGTTGGTTCTGTCAGTGCTGTCACTCTGCATAGAGGCCAAGGCAGAGAGGACTGCGGAAGATGGAAGCAAGAGCCTGAGAAGAAGGGACTGGGGCGTCACTCTGGGGGTGCAGGATCGAGGGAGCGCACCAGGCAACAGTCCACTCCCATGGTGGGAGGCCTGGCAAAACATCCCCAGCAGAAGGTCAAAATTGCTGCAGACTAGCGAGTGTTATGTGCTTTCCATTCTTTCTCTTTCCTAATGGGAGTGATCTTGCAGTGCTGTTAGGCGTATGTGACAGAGCCACCTGTCTTGTTGACTTTTGGTCTCCATGAAATCAAGAAGAGGCTCAGTGAGAACTGATGTACATCATGAAATTCTGGGCTTGCAGCTCAATACTGGGGTTGGATAAGGTCCCTGGTGTGTTTTAGGGATGCATGAGTGCATTTAGCATGTGGGAAAGGAGAGGAGTGGGTATCTGTGATCCAAAGGGCAGAAAAATAGGCCTTGTCTGCAAATAGTTCCTCCCTCTCCTTTCCCTCCATACCTGTGGGGCAAGTACACATCATTGCTTTTAACATTGGGCTTTTCAACTTTATGTGATTTGGCAAGTGAGATGTCAGTTACTGTGACATGGGCAGGGCTTGAACTGTGCTTGTGCTTGTGAGCTTGTTGTCTTACACTGCTGCCACTGCCATGAGAAAAATATGACATGGGTGCTGTGGGATGAGAGCCGTGAGGATCCATGCTGCCCCAGGTGACCTGGATTATGGTAGCCTGAACCAAAGTCACCCCACCTGACCCTCAGGCACAGAGGTGAGGAGTACTTCCTATTATAGGCCAGCGAGATGTTTGTGGTGATTTGTTATGCAGTCCTAGCTGACGGAGACAACCCACAATAGCATCTTGGAGCCCTTTTACTTCCTAAAATGCAGGAAGTGGACAAACAAATGCCTAATAAACTGGAAGGGGGCCAGTGTCAGCAAGAAGGAGGAGAAATGAGCACGGTCAGGGGTGAGCTGAGGAGGTCTTTCTGACTGCCTTAAAAACTCTGCAAATCTAGTGGTTCCTGGGAAAGGTGGGGGCTGTGCAGAAACAAGTGGTCTCCAGGTCTGCCAGGCCAGTAACAGCAAAGGCATAAAGAGTCGGTTGAGGTTGTGGGTGAGGTGAACAGGTTTATAGACTGAGGTTGCCCAGGAATTCTCAGAGTATATATACAGTGTACATACTTCATGTTTGATATATTCATTATACAGTAATTTTCTGATAATTAAACTTCTTAATATAACTTTGTGGTGAGAGTGCTTTCCCACATTCCAGAGATTACCAGGAGTCTGACTTTTTTTTTTTTTAATCTTGTTGTATTGTATATATTTTTAGCAGAAAGTAAAGTAAAAATAACTAGATTAACCAGGAGTGCTGGGAAAGGGGGTTGGGTGGGAAAGAAAAATGCCATTCAGAAATAGACCATGAAACTAATTACATGGATAAGCCAATGTAAAAAATTTTATTGTTTAAGACAAGGGTCATATACTTGAATACTTACGGGCTGTACGAGTAACACAGACAAGCAAAGCAAGCCAGGTGGGGAGTATTGTCATGTGGAGAGTGGGTGCTCTGACCAAAGAGAGTAGCTACAACTCGGTTCCCTCCGCTGTTACCATGTGGAGATGGCATTAATATCATTGTCCAGTCTTCTAGAGAAACAGGGCTGCCATGTGTGTTTGTGTGGGTTGTACCCTGCAGAAGGTGCTCAGTTGACAGGCTGAAGGACAGCTCCACTTATTGAGCCCTGCAGCAGGACAATGGCTTGGGGAGCAGAAGCGGGCTGGATCTCCCCCTGTCCTCACAGACCACACTGGGGAGCCCTGAGATAGAGGATCCAGGTGCTGAAGACGAATTAGAAACTCCTTCTTATGTCTGTTCCCAGAAGCCCAGGCACAGATGCTCTCCTTAGGCTCAGCCAATTAGACGCTCCCTCTCAGGACCTGGAATCTTTCCAGACAAAAGCACAGAGGTGTAGAGAGATTAGGGGGCATCGGCTGTGTGGTGGTGTGCTCGGGAAAGATATCAAGCTATTAAGCAAAACTCTCTGCATTGTGATAGACCCAAGGTGTCTCTCCAGTTGCCCACCTCTGGATTAGGACATTGCAAGGACAGGAAGGGGGGCCTGTGGGTATGCTCACCCATCCTTAGTAACCTTTGCATGTTCCTAGGTGTCTGCTTTGTGAAGTTCTCCTAAATCGTGTGTCACCGTAGTGAGGCATCTTTTCTCGGGCTCGCAGTGCAGAGCTGTGAAAAGCTCCTTGTTCTAGAAGGTTTGCATTGACTTCCAGTTCTGCTACAGCTTGGTCCCAGATCTTGGTCAAGATTTCATCATTCTGACTCTCAGTTTGCTCTTTTGTCAGATGGGAATTTGCATGCTGGTACTCCTTGCCTCCCTGGGATAGGGGAGGGGCCAAATCCAACAAGATGATGCTTGGGGGAGCGCTTTGCAAGCTTTAGCACACCCGGTAAATACAAGGCATCACTGTATTGCTGCGGAGACCTGAGTATGCACGTTGCTGATGCTTTAGCCAGTGACAGAAGGAATCTGGCCCAGCAGGCCTATTTAATTATTTTCCAAATGCCAGAAAAAGAGCTTCGCGATCTATCGCCTTCCCTGGCTGCTCACTCTGTCCACTGTTGCAAAGCTGAGGCTTTCCCATAACCATAAGTGTTTTGTATTGCACCTAAGCGTGACTTTTAAAATTCTCACCACAGTCTTACAGGGTGAGGATTATTCCATATACTAAGGGGGAAACTGAGGCTTGAAGATCCTGAGGTTATGCAGCTGGCAAGGAGCAGAACCAGGATCAAATTCAGCTTTTGCCTTTAGTTCACAAGTGCCTCTGAAGGGAACCTCTTGGGACTGCCAGAGGTCACTCTGTGGCTCAACAGCACCACGAATAAGGGTCAAGACTTCTATCTGGTGCTTGAGAGGAGATCCAGCCCAGCATCCTTTCTATTTTCTGAAAACAGCAATCACCATCTCTAGCTGTAGGGAAACCAACTCCCTCTCGATTCTGTGCAACGCTTGAGAGGGAGCATGACTTCACCCAGACAAATTCCCACACCATTCAATCTTGAGAGGCCAAGCACAGGCCTGGAGGGAAGTCACAGCTGGGTCGTCCTAAGGTCCAGCCCTGGACAGCAGGTCTGCAGCCTGGGGGAGCAGCATACTTACCTTCTGGGTTGGTGAAAATGCAGATTGCTGGGTCCACTTGGCACATTTGATTCAGCAGGTCTGGGGTGGGGCCTGAGAATTTGCACTTCTAGCAAGACTCCAGGCACTGCCGCTAAAGGACCATCCTTAGAGGGTGGTTTTGCCTTTAGGGAGTGTTTGTCTCTTTTGCCCTCAGTGGGTATCTTTCTGCAGACAGATTTGATTGTCATCTCTGGTGGGAGGGTGCTACTGGCAGAGATGCAAAACACTCTCCAACACACAGGACAGCCCCTACCAAGGAGTCACCCAGCCCAGATCCCCATGGTGCCATTTGAGAAATCCTGCTCTGGAAGAATGGGCCGTGTGCTCTGACCCTGGTCCCCAAATACCACGCCCTTCCTTTCTCTGAGTTCTTCCTCAGGAGCCCTGTTTTAGAAGGTTTGTGTTCGCTTCCGGTTTCGCTGTAGCTTGGTCTTCTGTGGGCTGTCTGGCTGTCTTGGTGTCCTTCCAAAGCAGCCCCTTCCTCCTATTTGATCAAAGCCAAGTGCTATTAGCTGCAACCTGAGATCTGCTAATGATGAACCCATGTTAGGCAGGTGCCAGGGAAGAGACTGGGCTGGCTCCTGGCTTAGAACAGCACTTGGGCCGCTAAGTTCAGTTCCTCTCTTCTCATAACTGGCCTCCTCTTTAACTGCTCCATAGAATTCCACTTTAAAGTACAGTGGGTTGGGCTGGGGTTATAGCTCAGTGGAATAAGCGCTTGCCTAGCAAGTGCAGGGTCCTGAGTTCGATCCCCAGTACCACACACACACATACACAAATAAAGTACGGTGGGTTAATCATTCTCCTATTGCCACCAGCTTTTAGGGTGCTGGAGTCTCCTTCTGAAGGTGGTTTTCTGGGTTCATTCTTTCTTGAAGAAAGAAATAGTCAAGACAATTTTAAATGGTAGCAAAGTTTTATTAAAGGTAGGAAAAAACAGGCCCTGCAGAGTGAGTTTGGCCCAAGTAAAAGCAGGAAAGGAAGCACACTCCACAGCGTGAGGGTGGCCACCATGCAAGAGGGAGCACAGCGGCCAAACCGAACTGTGGACTGTCCTTTCTGTGCCTTTCCTCTGGCTGAGGTCAGGACCAAGCCCACATATGGAAAGCCTGCTCAAGTTCTCGCGAGATGTCCCCATGGTGACTTTGAGAATTGTTCTGAGCTTGTACAGCCAGTTTTAGCTGCACCAGTAGCTTGTTGTCTCACTAGTGAACATTTAGATCCTTTCTTTTCATCTCTCTCTGTCTTTTTTTTGCACATAAACAATGCCATCCTGTATAAATGCTCACACTTAGTAAGAGTTTTTCCTGTGGTTCGTATTCAAAGATGAGTTTGCTGGAGTACTTCCCTTTCAAATACTCCCTACTTGTTCAGAGTAGCTCTCTCTCTCTCCCTCCTCCCCCACCCCCCACCCCACCCCTTTCCCCACTGTGTTGGTTTGGGGCTATTTTGCAAGGGGAACAATACATAATACAAGACATATATTTTATAAGATTATTTATAATAGTCACCCAAAGAATGATATACAAGACAGTGCAGGAAATATGTCCACAAACTATAGACCAAGGAATCTAGCTGAAGGCCTGGATCCCATGGAAATGTCCTGTGTGAGTCCAGCTGAACACCTATAGTTCATAACGAAGCCTCTCATGAATTCAGTTGGAGGCCAGACCCCACAACAATATCTCATGCAGGCCTGTTTCGTGGATCTGTGCTGTGAAGGCCCAGAGTACAGTGGTGGAATCTAGGAAGTCTGTGCCAGCAGGATGAAGGATCTGTGCTAGGCAGAGGGATCTGCACTAGAGCCAGGAAGCAATGCTCAAAGAACCAGAGCTCCCCAGAAAGGTACCACAGCCATCCTCAGCAACAGGGAGGTCCTAAGCTCCTCCAGTGGTGAAGACAGCTGAGTTCACATCAGGGAAGCCAATGCAGCAAGCTTCCTCAGGAGACTGAGCTGTGCACCTTCTTCCCCTCTGGAACCAGGAAGCGATGCTGAGATTAAGGACCAGAGCTCCCCCACAGTGAACTGAAGCCATTCTCAGTGCCAACAAAGTCCTGAGCTCCTCGGAGGATGAAAACAGCCAGGTTCATCAGGAAAGCCAGCATGACGAGCTCCTCCAACAGGGCCAACAGCTCCTAACAGCTTCTACCAGCTCCCGGCAGCTTTGAGCTCCCAAAAACCTCACTTCTTCTCCAGATCGGCCTCTTTTTTTTTTTTTTTGGCAGGGTCTTGCTATGCAGTTCAGGCTGGCCTTGAGCTCACTTTGTATCCTGGGCTGGTCTCAAACTCGCAACGCTTCTCCTGCCTCAGCCTCCTGAGTGCTGGGATTACAGGTGTACACCACCACACCTGGCCTAGATCGGCCTCTTATGCTGCTGGCAACAGTCCCCAGGTGGATCTCCCACACCCAGCACCATGCTTACTCAGTTCAGCTGGGGGTTATAAGTTGACCACCAGTTGTCAATCCACTATACCTACCTTCAAATAAATTGTCTTATTTTTTTAAAAAGGATGAAGTTGCTGGGCTGTGCTGTTTGGACATCTTTGGTTTTATTGAATGTTGACAGGTTGATTTCCAAAGGATCCCATCAATCCACCCTTGCATCAGTGTTGTACCAGCATCTTACTGTGTCCTTATCCACGTGCAGTGGAGGCAGGTGGATTAACTTTTCCAGCCTGTTGAAAGCCCATTGTTTGAATTTGCATTCCTCTGCTCCTTAATGTGGTTGACCCGTATTTTTATTTTTTTTAATTTTAAAGACAAAAGAATGGAAACCTATCAAGAACGAAACAGACATAAATCAGAACAACACAAAAACAATAATGGAAATACAAAATTATAGAGAAGATAGTAGGGAATTAACAATGGTTGCTGTATTACATAATGTTATCATCACATTTGTTACTCAGTTATACAAATAAAGGCATGTATGATTAATCAAACAATTTTCTTCTCCCTCCTCTCCGTTGTTCTCCAACCCAATCAGTCATCTTCCCTCTGATAATAACTGTACTTTTTGGGTTTATTCATTCCCTTGGGCTCTCACATTGGGAAGATACATGGCTGCTTCAAATTACGATGCAACAAACATGGGTGCACACAAACTACTATGGCACTAGGTGGAAAAGCACCCAACCTCAGTGATGGTACATAGGTATGTACCATCACTATGACCCAGGCACACTATGATCAGTACCCCATTGACAATCCCTTGAGGCCCTCAGGAGTCTGGTTGGGTCTGCGGGGTCGCTCCCACATACCGCCAGACCCTTATTTTTATTTCTTGCTCACTCACTGGGGTTTTCTTTTGGAGAAAACAACACGCTTTCTTTGCTCCTCCCCTTTTGGTTTTATGGTATGGTTTGGGTCTTCAGTACCTCCAAAGGGCCATAGGTTAAAGGCTTGGTCTTCAGGTTTGTCTCCACTCACTGGAAAGTGTAGAAACTCTGAGGGGGGGTCATGCAGGAAAGTCTTGGGGTCTCTGAGGATTGTATGAAACTTCAGCATCTTTCTTTCTCTTTTCTGCTACCTGGGCTTGAACTGAGCAGATTTGCTACATCATACTCTCTCTGCCTTCTGTCTACACTCCCACTGGGGCCCTAAAAGCAATGATTCCAACTGGTCACGAACTGGGAACTCTAATGCCGTGAGTCAAAATAAACCTTTTCTTTTTATAAGTTGATTACCTAAGGTATTTGTTATAGTGACAGAAAGCTAACACAAGCACTTTTCATTTGCTGGTTTAATGTCTTAGTGATTCGTAGATGATATTTATTGTAGATTGTTTATGAGAATGGAACCTTTCTTGAGGAACTTGGCTTTCAAAGGCTGTGCATTCAGTTCTGAGTACTTGGAGATAAAGAAGAGGAGGAAGAGGATAAAAGAGAAAAAAAGAAAACAGATGGAGAGATTGAGAAATAAATGACCTTGGAAGATATAATTAAGAGATCAGAAAATAAAATTTTTTAAAAACTACACAATATTCCCAGAGATTTAAGAAGATCTTACACTATGAAAGCCTAGCACAATGAAAAGCTAGCAACTGTAGGAAAGATAGAGATCTTAGAGATTAAAAATATAAGCAAGTAGCATGAAGCTGGGTGTAGCCATGCATGCCTTTAATCCTAACCTCTCAGGAGTTTGAGGTGGGTTGGCCACAAGTTCAAATCCAGCTTGGGCAACTTATCCAAGACCTTGTCTCAAAATGAAAAACAGAAAAAGGGGTGGGGATGTAGCTCAGCGGGAAGGCCTGGGGTTCAATCTTTAGTCCTGGGGAGAAAGAAAGCAATAGAAAAACAAGTAAAAAAATAAAGTCAAATGTGTGCCCCAGACAACAAGGACAACAGAGTGTCCCCAAAAGAGATGGAAACTGTCAGAAGTGAAATAAGGCACAGAAAGGATCAATGCAAAGGGAATGACACTCAATTTACAGGACTTCCAGAATGAGAACTTGTAAATGAAATAATGTTTAAAAGTTTCCACTGAAGGACACAAGTTTGGGGATTGAAAGGTGGATGAAACATGGTTTATTACTGTGCCCTTTTACAAAATAAGATCCTGGAGGAAAGTGGAAGAAAGATGAGCAGATGTAAAGAAAGGAAGATAGGAAGAAAGGAAGAGAAAAAAAGAGAAACAAAGCAATCTTCTTAGAGGAAGAAAATTCAGATTCCTTATGAGGAAAGAGCTGGATGCTCAAAGACACAATGAAACCAATAACTGCAGAGTTCTGAGATAAAGATAATTTTTAGCCAAGGTATTCTCTCTTCAAGTTATCCATGAACTGAGATAGATTTTCAAAAGACGCAAGGATTTACAAAAGCTGTCTCTCACAGATTCTTTCTTGGGGAGTTACTTGGAAATATATTCCAGTTAAAATGTGAGAGAAAACCAAGCACGAAGTTACAGAATCCTGCAGGCCTAACCTGAGAGGGCGCAGTGTGAGGGTTTGCAGGAGCCATCAGGGAGGACGTCATGGAGGGCGGAGGGGTGGTGGACGGTGCGGGAAGGATCCCCTGAGGAGAAACGGTATGGTAGAGGGTTTAAGGCAGAGAAAGCAGACATTATAATCAAGATACATGCCACAAGGAAAGGTGGAAATTAAAAACTTGGGGAAAATCATAAAGCTTGGAATAAAGGGGAACGATAATCACATAGTTATAATAATTGGGAATATTTACAGTACCTGGGAATATTGTGATAATGTGTTATTTATTTTCAAATTTTAGACTCTTTCCATAGATAAAGACTTGACTCATTTGCTGGACAGTAGAATGTAAATGTTACTGGCCCTGACAATGTAAGTGCACCGATGTCTGACCCTGGGGGGTGAGGAGAAGTAGGAAAAGAGAGAGGCTTTGATATTTTCACAAAGTAGAAAGTTAAGAAATGGCAGGTCCTCAGAAAACTACAATTAGAAATTCCATTTGACCCAGCTATTCTCCTAGTTATTTCTCAAAAGAGAAAGACATCATAGGATGGTAACATGTGCACACCCGTGTTTACAGCAGCACAACGCATACTAGCTAAATCTTGGAAGCAGCTTATATGTCCCTCGACAGATGCATGGAGAAAGAACACTGGCCATTGTATAAATGGGGAATGCTCTGCCATAAAGAAGGGTAAGCTCAAGTCATTTGTATGAAAATGGTGAACCTTGAGATCATAATGTTAACTAAAATAAGTGAGACACAGAAGCTTAACTATCTCATGGTTTCTCTCAGATGAGAAACCCAGGTTCTAAACAAAAAGCAAAATAAAAGACAGATAATAGGAAATTGGGGAGACAGATCTTTCTTAGACAGGAAGGGGATCAAGAGACGAAGGGAGGGGGAGGGAGGAGCAGGAAGGGAGGAACAGGGGATGGAAAAAAGGAACTAAAATGTGTTAGGTAGATGCGCCAACCCCGACACAAGGAATGTGAATGTGTTGCAGTACAAGCGCATCCTGATAAACACACACACATACACACACTGTGAACAGTGTGAAGAAAACAATAGAAAATTTAAGACACTGAGATGTAAGTACATTACTTGGATTCACAAAGACAAATACTGGAATTATTTGGGGAAATAAAAAAGGATAAAAGAGATGAGAGTGATCTGAAACAGCTCAGTTTGCTCCCTGATATCATAACAAGGAATCGATAAACAATATATGAATCAATAAAGGAGGACACTGTTAAGGAAGCATATCTAGAGACGTGAAGTAATCCACCTGAATAAGTGGATGAAAGAGTAAAAAGTGTTCTTGGAGAATGGAATTAAGGGTGAGAAAGTGTGAAGTACTTCTGACACTTTTGCATTATTTCATTTGTAGTTGTGTGCTGTTAGTTTTATTTAAACACACACAGTGCAACTAATTTAAAGAGCAAAATAAATAAGGATAGAGAATAGGAATCAGGAAGGTAGTTTTTTGCAACTGGGGAAAGGATCTAGAGATGGAGGGAGGGGACGGGAGGGAAGGGGAACTAAAAAGATGTTGGACATGGTGGTGCTCACTTGGTATCCCAGCACTGGGAGGCTGAGGCAGGAGGATTTTGTGTGTTTGAGGCCAGCCTGGGTTACATAGTGAGTTCAAGGCCAGCCTGAATTACACAGGGAGACCCTACTCAAAAAACCAAGAACAAACAAATAGACACAAAAAACCCCCCGAATTTAAAAAAAGAAACCCAAAAACCTAAAGAATTAAGATATGTATGTATATGTACCAACTCCCCACAGTGAATGTGATCCCTGTGTACTGGAAACATCTACTAACAAAAAATTAAAACCAAAAACAAGGCAAAAGTCATGGGCTTTGGTGAAGCAATTGTGATCCTATTGGGTTTGCAATCCCTCTCTGACGCTTGTTCGTCCCTGCAGCTGCCTGACCGGAAGTGGGGGCTAGGGAATAATAATTTATGTTTCTTTCTTCTGAGGGTTCTCCGCTGTCACCACCAGGACTGTGTTATTCTTCCTGGGCTTGTTTCCTTCAGCCCCTGCCCTTGTCCTTTTGTCACCAAGTTCTGAGATCCGCTTTGTTGCAAATGTTCTCCGTACACGTAAGACCCCAGCTCGACAAGCGATCACGGTAGCGCTTTGTGAAGATTCCCAGACACTGGATGAAAAAGCCCGGAGAGACCAAGGACCCCAGGTGGGGTCTGCCGCTGCACCTCTGTCCTCGGGCAGCACCTGAAACAGCACCACGTCTATTCAGTCCACATGCGTTTGTGCATCTCCTACTATACTCCTGGTAAGCCAGTGAGATGAAGCCTCAGTGCTCAATTCAACAGGTTGGTCGGTAGTTAGTGCTCGGAAAGAAATAAAAAGAACTAAACCCTTGAGGCGTAATGACTTTATCTGAGGGTTAGAGATCCCCTTTCAGTGGAAGGGGCACCTGAGTTCAGTGTGAGGATGGCTGAGGCCGAGGCAGGCCAGGGCACAAGAGATGCGTTCTGGTTGGAAGGAGCCATACATGCAAGGCTCTTGGGGTAGAAAGAGCCGAGTGTGCAACAGCGGCTTTTCACACTTAACTGTGTCCCTTCTTGGAAGGTGGATTCTAACTTGTGGTTCTGGAGTGGGGCAGAGTGCCTCAGTTTCCAGCCAGCTCCTAGTGGGTGCTGGTGCAACTCACATGAGGCTGAACTCTCCTTCCACGTAGTACTGTGTTAGAGGGCCCGAGTGGTCTTTGAAGGTGCAGCAGAGGGAGGGCAAGAGTGAGGAGATGGAGTGGGAGGAGTAGGCAAGGATCGGATCCCACAGGGATCTCTGGGCCCATCTTCTACAGGTACGTGGGACAGCCAAGCAGTCTGATCTGCAATTGATAAAAAATGCTTCTTAACTAAACCCTCTGTAGCACTGCCAGGAGTGGTGATAGTTGTACCCAACACACCCCTGGGAGTTTTCCATCCTGGGCTGCAGCACCCTAAGGAGCCCAGGGCTTGCTGGTGGCATTTAACCCACAGCTGGTAAACCACACAGCCAGAAGTCGGCCCTGTCTCTCTCCCATCCTGTGTCTCCTTAGACCTGCCCTGTGTCCACAGAGGTGGAATTCTGCAAAGAGGAGCCCACAGCTTCCGGTGTAACCTGGGTCTGCCACTTGTCCTGGTTGTGTGCCTGACTCCTGGCATGCCTTCGCCTGTCCGAGCCTCAGTTGCCCAGTGTGTGAGGGGATTGTGTGAGCCTCCCTGCCAGGAAGGCTGAAGAGGAAGTAGGAGATGGACTTTTCCTGATTCTACGTCCTCAGTCACAACACCTTCCACGCCAAGCGTAAGCACTTGAGAGTGGGGACGTTTTTGATGCTGAAACACCCTCCCCGCCACATCTGGCTGGAGAGTTCTCTTGTGCTAATTAACCAGTACTCTCTTGGTGTAGACCTACAGAATATAGGCCAAAAAAGAAAAGAAAAATTCATTTTGAGAAAGCACATTCTCCATAGGGTGGAGAATGAGCCGGATTCCCCTGCCCTGGTCTCTGCTGACCTTGCCCTGTTCTGTCTGTCCATCTGTCTGCCTGTGGGTCTTGGTCATTTCTGCTCAACAACAGGATGCCCTCCGTCACTCCCTCCTCCCGCTGCAAACAAACCTGGAGCCGCTCTGTCTGCGCTGCCCCTTTTTAAAGGAACAGACACCCCCTTCTCACCGAGGAACCGTTAGGTAAACAATAATATATTTTTTTAAGCTCAACATACTTAGCATGGCATGAATGTCCCTAGCATTCCTGACTGGCTTCAGGACAAAGGTCTCTGGAGGAAAGATGCTTCTTTTCTTTAAAAGAGAAAAAGAGGACAACAGGAAGCCCCAGCCCAGGGAAGACAGGAGCCCCGAGGCCACAGACAGGAGCCTTGTTTGTGCCCTGCGCCTGTCAGTGAACTGGCCGGGGCAGAGTTGGGGTGGTGACGTTTGCACCGCCTTCAGCACTGTGGGGACTTCCCCCTGACCTCACCACACCCTCCTAATGACACCAGCAGTCACATGTATCACCCCCACTTCACAGATGGGGAGACTGAGGCCCAAAGCCTGCAGGGCAGCAGGTGCCTGGGCTGAGGGCATGGCTCACAGTGACTGTGACTTCTCCAGGAGCACCCAGCAGAGGTGAGCTGCGGCCCTGGGGAGGAAGACCTAAATCTCTGGTAGGGTTGACAAGACGGGAGGGAGAGAAGAGAGGGAGAACCAGCTTTTTCTGTTTTTGTTTTTTGGAGTAAATACGACACTATACCAGACTCTCAGCCACCTCCTTGTATTGGCTCAGCTGGCTTGTGACATTCCACCCATTGTTCAGATGGGAAGACAGAGGCCAGCACTGTGCTTGCTGAAGGAAAGGGAGAAGGAAGAAGAACGGAGGATGGAGGAAATGGGAGGATCCATTACAGGAAGACGGTGCTAGGGGAGGCGGTAAAAGGGCCCGTGCTGGACGGAGAGCCTGTGCAATGGCAAACCTGTGCTCTGCACGGGCTCTGTCAGGTGGGGTGTAGGGATGTGGCCAGGCCCCATGCAGGCTGTGACAGGCCTGCGCTCTACAGCCCGTGACCTCTGCTTTCCAGTAGTGCTGAGCCAATGGGAAGAGCTGGTGGGAGGTGCCGGGTGGGGTAAGAGGAGCCCAAGTCTTTTTTTCCCTGGTCTCTCTGCCTCAGGCTTGAACTCTGGAAGCAGCCGCATCTCCTTCAAGGCTCTGGCCCCTGCTGGACAGGGACACAGTGATTCCAACTCACTGTGACCTCACAAGCCGCGACCCCCTACCCCCGCCCTGTCTTTGTCTGCCCAGCTGGGGCAGAGTGGTGACTTCCTCCCAGTGCCAGCCTCTGAGCTGCTTCACATCTCTGTTTGACTTCTTGGCTTTTCCCTTAGCAAAAAAGCCATTTCCCTGCCCGAGTCCCCTCACCCTGAAAGACTCAGTGATTTCTGTCACCTAACTGGCACCTCATGGTTAGGTGAGCAATCGGTCCTCAGCGCCTAAGCATGGCTGCTGACAGGCCATGGCCCTGCCTCCGAGGGGCAGGGAGGCCAATTGGTGGGGAAGGAAGAATGAAATAGATGTGCAGGAAAAAGCAAGATGGGAGAACATTTAGGGAGGGGGGGGGGGGAGCGAGAAAGGGGGGGGAGAGAGAGAGAAGAAGGAGGAGGAGGAGAGGAAGAGAGACAGAGAGACATGTGTGACGGTTCCTGGTATCTGTGGCCTGACTGTACTTTCTGCTCTTGGTTCCTGAAAGATGCACTCGAATGCTTGAAATAAGTTTGCCTTTTACTTAATCTGGGCAGAGCTGGGTGTGTGTGTGGGGGAGACCATAAATGCCTCTTCCGTAGATACTGGTTAGGTAAATGATGGCAAGTCATACAACCAGCTGCTGGTGGCCACCAATAGTGCTATGCATCCGTGTTTGTTGCCTTGGAAAGACACCAACAGCCCACTGTGTAGCTAGATAAGCAAGCTACAGGGCCATCGGCTCACTATGAAGCCATCCGTGCAGAGCTGGGCCCGTGCACGTCGGTGAGTGACAGATGCCTGGGAGGCAGCCATGCAGCAACACGCTAAACCCACTTCTCTCTGGCAGAAGAGATTGCCACTTAAATGTTCTCACATTATTTGACTCTTTTGTAAATAAACAACGAGCACATGCCCTTTATGAACAGAAAGAAAACAACACCGAAAGGTTTCCACTTTTAAAATCCATGAATGGCAGATAAGAAGTCACAGACTTGTGTCTGCTCGGGTCTCAGCCAGCAGAGGAAGAGAGGAACAGATTTCTACAGAAGACAAGGATAAAAGTCTAGGGATCTCCCCCTCTCTCTTTCCCTCTCTCTCTTTTCAGATAGAGAGACATGTCCATGCCTATGTGCTTTGAAAAAGGGACCCCCAGTGGGAGAAAGGGACAGAGATAAAGCCGGAGGTGGCACTTCCTGGCAGGACAAGGGCTAAGCCGCACGAGGGGGGGTGGTGCAGGTGGTGGATTAGTTCTGGACAGGTGGAGCAGCGGGTGGGTAGGCAGGAAGGACGGTTCAAGTGTGCCAATGAGCTGTAGGTGGGGTGGCAGGAGGTGAGGGCGTCTTTTCCTGATTGCCTCTATTTTCTCTGCAAGGTAGGAGGCTTGCTCATCCCATGAGAGTGAGATGGGTGGCTTCCCAAGCCAGAGGCTTGGAGAACCTGGTGGGAGGTGGGGAAGGCACCCTGGGGGGGTGGTAGGAGGGTGCTGCAGACAAGCAGAAGGAAGGGCAGTCTCCATTGACGACCAGCGGTGTCAGAGGCCATTTGCTTACTCTGGCACCTGTCCCTGCAGCGAGATGGCCTATCATTAGTGCAACTGTGGGATCCAGAACTTGGCTGGAGAAGGCATTGTGTTGGGTTGACTACATAGCCAAAAGGTTGTATGGGTTAAATGGGACCAAGAGACAAGGTGGTGAGGAGTTTTCAGTGCCAGTAGGAGAATCCTGACCTACAGCCCAATAGAGAAGGGAAGACATCAATACGCAGGGAAAGAAGGCTTAAAAAGGACAAAGGGTGGGGGTTTTATGCATTAGTGAGCAAAGGATATGAGAAGAAGACAGCTACTATGGCCAGGAAGGAGATGTTGATGTCAGACCGCAGAGGTGGGTGTTGGGAGGAGGGTGTCATGGTGGTCATGGGAGAAAGGGTCGAAATCAACAGTGAATCCAAGATCTTAAAGGAAAATTAAAACTCAAGACATAAAACTAGGCTCTCTTTTCCCTCTTGTTTCCTTACGTGGACAGTGACAGAGTTAACACCACTAAGGCACTTGCAACTTTACACTTCAGGATCATAATATAGGAAAATTAGGTGAAATTTAATAGAGCTGGGACCAAGTCCAGGCTTCCTAGCTCCTGATGTGTAGTTGGACATTGATGACAGAATAGGGACGAAAGTATGTCAGGAAGAGTGTGTGTGTGTGTGTGTGTGTGTGTGTGTGTGTGTGTGTTTGTTGGACCAGGACAACGTCTCCTTGTGCAGAGAAAACATGCCGTTTCTACAGAGGACAAAGATCCATGCCTCCATCTGCCAGTGGTAAAGACAGGAGAAATGGGTCACCTGTTCCTTATCCCCTGCATCTATTGTCCTTAGTATCTTGTTATTAATGTCTTAATGTGCACATCCTTAATGTCTCTCAGCAGGGCATGTTTCTTTAGCCACAGGTTACAGTTATCTTTCAGAGTTGCCTTAACAAATTATCTCAGATTGGAAGGGTTAAACAACAGAGAATTAATTTTCTCACAGTTTTGGCAGTTAGAAATCCAAAATTAATAGTTTGGTAGGATTGGTTTCTTTCCTGGCCTGGAGATAGGTGTCTCTCCTCTTCATCTTCTTTCTGTACATAACTTCTTCCTCATATAAGAATATTGGTCATATTGGACCAGGGCTCACTCTAAGGGCCTCACTTCAATTTAATTACCTCTTTAAACACTCTGACTCTAAACATAGTCACGTTCTGAAATTCTGAGGGAAGGACTTCAACCCATAATGGGGCTACTTTGGTTAGCTAAGTAAAAAGTGTGTTTGTCTTATGAGAGTTGTGAACTTGTAAGCAACTCTTCATATTACTCTTGCTTCTCTGGGGCATGGTTTTAGACTGTGGTTACAAATTCTCAGGCCTTCCTTCCACCTACTGGTGGGTGCTATACATTTATCTCTTGAGTCTGGATGGGCCTGGGACTACTCTGACCAACAGAGTATGGCAGAAGTGATACCCATGTTACTTCCAAGCTGGGCCATAGATGACCATCCATTTTGTTCACTAGAACACTTGTTCTTGCAGCTTTGGCTCACCTGTAAGGAGTCCTGCTCTGAGAGTTCATGTTGGAAAGACACAGGTAGGCCCTCTGGTGCACAGTGCTAGCTGAACCCAACCTTCCAGCCGTCCCTGCCAAGATGCCATATGTGTGAGGGGAGTCACCCTGAACCCTCTGCACCAGACTAGATAAGCCTCTGCTGACTGCCGTACAGTGAGTGCTGTTGATTCCATGTAGAACAGAAGAATCACCCAGCTGAGCCTTGCCTGCCTTCCTAGCCACAAATTCACTGTACATAATAATACGGCTGCTGTTTTTTTTTTTTTTTTTTTTTTTGTCTTTTTGAGATAAGGTCTTACTATGCAGTTCAGGCTGGTTTTGAACTCACTTTGTTGCACAGGCTGGCCTCAAACTCACAGTGATTCTCCTGCCTCAGCCTCCCAGGTGCTGGGATTACAGGTGCGCACCACCAAGCCAAGTTATGGCTGTTGTTCTGAGTCACTATATTTTGGAGTAATTAGATATGAAGAAGTAATTAAGCAGATCCCTGAAAACCTGTTTCTTTCCCTCTTTTCCTTGCCTATTGACTTTTTCTGTTTCTTCAGATTTCCTGCTTCCTCATCAATTTGAATTGCACATAGCCATGACTTTGCTATGTTCCCAGTTATCCAACTAGTTTTCTTCTGCAGACCCCACAGCTCTTTGATTTGTGTGCATATTAGTCAAAGTACATGAGAATCTGATCAGCCAAGGCCAGAGGCAGGGCTAGCGATATGGGACTGGGCCATGTCTCCTAGAGATGGGGGCCCAGCAGAGCCTGTACCCCCTGTATATCTTATCTACTGCAGAATCTCACCCAAGCCAAGCCCTCAGGGGTGGGACATCCCCTGTCCCCAGCTGTATGGCTTTTGCAATGAGGAAACTATTCTCGTACATCTGAGAACACCAGCCATTGGATTAAGATTCACCTTCCTCCAGCATGCCTCTCCATCTTAGTTATTACAGAGACAAAACTGTCTTCAAATAAGATCACGTTCTGAGGTTATAGGTGACCATGAATTTTTGGAAATGTTCAAAGCAGTACACTTTATTTCCTTCCCTCTTTCTGTCTTTTTCTTCCTCCCTCCTTCCAACCTTTTGTTTCTCTTTCTCCTCTTCTTCTTTTTGAATGCTTGGGTTCTTGGAGAGCACATTGTTTCTGCATTGTGCCTGGTACAGCATCACATATAATTAGGCTGGAGGGCAGACAGCCTTCAGACTGCAGGGAGAAAGCTGACAGCAAACCACTCAGTGCCAATGTCTGGATTAGGTGTTTTAGCATAGGATGTTCCTGAAGAAAGGGGAGAAAGAAAGAGGAAGGGGACAAATAGAGTTTGCGAACTGAAAGATCTTTGCACCTCATCTGAGTAGGAAGGCTCAGGTTGAGATTAGAGATTTTCTTCTTACAAATGAAGATGAGTCAAGGTTGGATCCCACTTTCTTCCATCTGAAGGTCTTTCAATCCCACACTCACTATCAAAGTTGTTAAGTCCTTGGAGGCTTGTGCTGGCCAGTGATGTAGCTGCCAGCCACATGTAGCTGTCTGATACAGGAAGTACTCCATGTGCACATAATAGATCATATCTCAAGTACAATGAAAACAAAGACTGTAGAATGTAGCATTTATAGTTTTTGCTTTGGTTACATGTAGAAATGGTAAGTATTTTGTATATACTGGGTTATCTTACACAGGATTGAATAAATTCCAATTTAAAAAATGTGGCTACTAGAACAGTTTAAATTGCACTGGTGGCTCACATCATCTGTCTACTGGACTGTACTGCTTGGGGTTCCAGGCTACATGGTATAAAGATGACCTGCAGTGTCTGAGTCTTGGCCTTGCTACTCGCGAGTTGTGTCTTCCTTTGAGGGGCCTCTGTCTCTTCTGAGGTTCATTTTCCTTCTCTCTGAAGTGGATGTGATGTGGTAATGACACCCATCCTTCTTCCCACTGGCATTCCCTCTAAAAATTAAAGGAGACAACTATGTGGATAGGTTTCATAACTCGATTCAGTAGCTCAGACATAGTTTTTCTTTTTCCTTTTTATCTATCAGCATCAGCTGCCATAGCAACAGCAACATCAGCATCCTCACCATCCCCATCACCAACATCAGCATCGCTGCCTCCTCTTTCTGCCAAGAGAATTAGGCCACCGGGGCAGGCAGGAGCAGAATAGCAGACCCAGGGTAGAACACAGCCCACAAGAATTTCTGCTTTCCACTCTTCCCAAACTCTGTGGCCGAGTGACAAGCGACTTACCCTGTGCCAGCTGCCAACAGTGCTTTTGTCTGCTTGGAGGGGTGGGGTGGGGCAGATCTCCAAGGAAAATGTGCCTTCCACCTAGTACTTTTCAATCAATACAGCATTTATGCATGCTTTTGGATTAGAAAAAGACATCCAGCTTTCACATTTTTTTTTTTCAAAAAAGCATTTCTATTACATCAGACCACCAAAGCATTTCCCCTCTCTTTTTTTGGCCACCAGATATTTTTATGATTTTCCACATAAACAGCTAGGGAAAATGCTCGCAGCCACTCGGGCGGCAGTGGTAGGCACACTATGTCTCCCATGAGGGTAAAGGATTAAAAACAAAACAACACAACAAAACCAAAGTCTAAGGGTGGGGGTGGCCAGAGAGTGATAATTAGTCTAAGATACAAGTATTTCTATGAATTCTTCTTGTGAATTCTGGGGTAATAAGTTAGAGTTCACCATGTGGCTTTGGGCAGTGAGTGCTCACTTCGGAACGATTCAAACATTTGCAGATGAAATTAGCCATTGGTGAGGTTGGGAGGTGGGTGTGGAGGGGCCCCACCCATCTGAGGCTAACCCTGGGCCCACCAGCCCTGCCTCTTTCGGCCTCCCTCTTCGCAGCCTGACTTTCTGCCCCCCCCTGCTGTGTCCTTACCATGTGAGAATCCCGAGGAAGTTAGGGACCCACCTCCTAAGGGACATGATGGGGACATGGCCAAGAGCTTGTGGTAACTATGGATTATTTGATCTTCCCCTTTTTTCGTTCTGATTTCCAGCCCTGGCCTGTTTTCCCAGAGACAGAGTGGGGCCTCTTATAGCCAGCCAGCTGCTCTGTGCTGAGAGATTTAAAATCCTGCAATTGACTCTGACTGGGTCCAGAACAATAGGCGTCTGCATCTGATTTATTAATCTTCTGGGGAGTGAGGGAGGCGGTCTTCGGGGCCACGTTGTTTACTGTGATGACAATGGGCAGGGTTTGGACTTGCGTTTCAGCTGTGTTTATTATAGCCCCAGGCATGGGGAGCAGTGGGCACCCTCACCCGCACAGAATTAGGAGAGCAGGAGGAGGGCTAGGATGTTGCTTTAGGGAAGATCTCTAAGCAAGTGACCACAAATGACATAACTAGATGGTGGGTGTGGCTCCTGGTGGATGCTCAGCACAGTTTATTCTATTATTTCTCCTTTGTGCTTGAATACATAAGGCAGCGGTGGCAAACCTATGGCACACGTGCTGCAGTGGGCTGTTTATTATCAGTGAAAAAAATCTAAAAGGTTCTTGATCCCTCGTCTAAGGTCTCTGAAATACACAGTGGACGTGGCTGGCTCATGTGTTCCCCCTCCAAGGCTAGAGAACATAACTTCTGAGAAGACTGACAGGCATGTGGGTAAGGGCCTATATTCAGCTCTAACAAGTCCGGGTCAGGAAGAACAGGATGGAAAAGATGTGGCTTTGCTCTGTGTTGGGGAGCAAGATGGAGTGGCTGGACACTCAGCAGGCATGTGGCCAAAGCATTTGGGTCCATTGAGACAAGGTGGGTGAGCTTTTAGTATTTGAGGATTTGCAAATGGAAGACAGAGAGAAGCCAGTGCATCCTCGTGGTTAGGAGAACTGGCTCTTGCTTTGAATTACAGGGCCCGAATCATAGTTCTTCCACCTGCTGGCTTTGAAAGGGGAGGCAGGTTACCAAATGACTCCAAGTCCTGGATTCTCCTCTAAAGTGGGGTGCTGCCTGGGATGGCTTTGAGGGGTAAGTGGAGTGATGCACAACAAATTCTTAGTGCAAGCTAAGGGCCACCATCCTCTCAGTGCTGCTGTCCTTGGTGGATTCTATGTGGCCCCAGAGAGCAGAAGCAGAAGCAAGTGAGTAGTGCTTAACCCTAGAAAGGATATTCTGTTGGAACCGTAGGAAAAGAGGATAAGAGGAAGGGATGGAGAGAAGACAAGGGAAAGGAGGGAGGTGAAGAAAGAGAGGAGGGGGGGTTCACACACACGTGCATGTGTACTTCAGTGGGCAAATCTGCACAGGCCCAGCCTGGCCTGCAATTAACTTTAGTCTGAGTCAGGGACACTGAGGAAACAAAGCCAGGGATGCACCCCTAGGCCAGAGTTCCCTGAGAGCAAGAGAAGAGTTATGGACTGCTTCCCCAAGGTGGCTGGGCCCCACCCTCCCCACACCGGCTCTGCAACTTTGGTGATGACACGATGGAGAGACAGCATCTCAATAAATCTACCTGGTTGCTGCTGATTCTACATCCACCATCACTTTCTTCTTGCGAATTCACTGCCCGGTTTTGCCTTCGTCCATTTTTCCCTTGATACAGCATCCCTTCCAGCTAGGGTTTCTCAGCTTGGGGAGCTCCAGTCAGCTGCGTGAACCTTGATGTCCTCAGCCCCATCTTGCCACCGAATGACCTGCTTTTGCAGACCCTTTATTTGTAAAGTGGGGGGCTCTGCAAACCTTCCATTAGATACTGGGTATGTCCAGTGCACTAGGAAAGTGCGAGCTGTGATCACAGCCTCACTCTTGTCAGAGAGGGAGGACGGAAGCAAGCCCTCTGTGCAGGCTTAAGGAAAAGATCCCAGCCTAGAAAGAGGCAAGACCAAGTGTAAGACAGGACAGAGGACCAGAGAGACTGAAGAGGGCGCAGAGGAGGGACTGATGTGAGCAAAGTTCACGCTAAAGATACTTGGTGGTAGCGAGGCCACAGGCCTGTGGCTGGGCGTCAATCCCAACTGCGAGCCTCATTTCCATATGCAGGTCAACCTGTGGCTTGTTTTTAGCTCCTTCTCTGCATAGCTTTACCAGGAAGGTCTGGCCCCCATGTCCGTGGGAGGGCAGCAGGCTTGGGCTGCGGGAGGTGGGCTGTGTGCCTTTGGCTGGCAGAGCACGGTTCCCATCAGAGTCAATTACAGGGCATTCAGCCCCTGATGTGAGGTCAGGAAACAGGCCCTGGCACCCCACGTGGGGATGTGTGAAATGATGGAGGTGAGATTTACATGTGGGGCTGTCCACACATGGCTGTGTGGTTATAAATACACACAACCCTGCCGGTGGAGCGTGGTGAGTTCCCAAATAGCTCTCTGCACGCAGCTATATAGGAGATGCAAACACACCCAGACACGGCTGAGTGGAAGGTTGGGGCTGGGTGACACCAGCAACTCCTTGGGTGATCTTGGGCCAACGTGGCACAGAGCGGCCAGGGGCTGGGTCTCAGAGCTCCCATACTTGGGGCTGTTAAGTGCAGATCCCTGAGAGCAGGCATGAGGAAGAGCAGAGGCTGGGCTTTCCAAGTGCTTCTTTATGTACGCATAGCGCTTTCTCTGGCTTTGCGGCATCTTGCTCTTTTAGTCCCTACCGCACTGTAATTCTGCCCCAGTCCTTCTTTTCTCCCCACTTTGCGGCCATCACTGCCTGGCCCTAAGTGTGGATTTCAGTGGTGCTCAGTGCTATGCTGGCAACAAGTGATCTGCACAAGGGGGACTGCAGGGGGGCTGCTGTGTTCCTGTGTCAGTGCCTGAGATGTAAATGTTCCCATCGTGGTCAAATTCAAGCTGCCTACGTGAGGCCGCTGAATCCAGAACTGGGGAGACAGCCGTGGTAGCATCCATCTCCCGGGCATGGATGCGCCAGACATCAATCATCTTGGGAACACAGATAATAATGAAAAGTCATAAAATAATAAGAGATGAGTTTTTGAGTATTTACTCTCTTTGTTTTCAATGTGATTTCTTAGTATTTTTACACCATCTAATTTAAGAATAATGACAATATTCAACAGCTGGCTTAGAAACACTTAGATATTAAATAATCCGCCTTTGCAGGTTGGTATCAGAAGACCCAGGACAACACTGCCCACTAAAGCTGCTGTTACCCAGGGTCCCTGTCTCCAGATTGTTTTGTACTCCTGAGTTAGGTTCCTGAAATACAAACCCGATTATACCTTTATTCAATTTGAAGCATTTGTGAATTCTGCAGTTGAGGAAATAAGGTCCATCTTCACCTCACCTCAAATCTAACCACTGCTCTCACCTCAGTCCAGTCCACAGTTACATCATTTCTCTATTTCCCAAACAGCGTGTGTCTCTCGATGCCTTTCAGACTTAGCTAAGTCTCATACTGCAGGACATCTCTGGCCCACTCCTCCCTCTTTAGCCAGTGATGCCAGCTCACACCTTAACAAAGCTCTCACCACAAACCACCGCCCATGGGTGCATCATGTCCACTGTTTGATTCGCTATAATCCTTGAGCCCAGAAAAGCTTTTGCATTTTTAAATGGCTGAGGGATCTCAGAAGAATGATATTTCATGACGTGTGAAGATGACATGAAATTCAAATTGCAGTGTCCATGAGAAATGTACCGACAGAGAACAGCCACACCTGTTCATTCATCTGCTGTCTATGGGGGGCTTTGTGCTACAGTGGCAGGGCGGAGCAGATGCAGCCGAGACTGTAGAGCCTGAAAACTTCCCAATATGTACTATCTGGTTCTTTACCGAGAAGCCTCGAGGCTCACTCAAAAGTTGTCTGCACTTCAAAGACCTCTCTGAGCTTCTGGCAAAGTTAGCCGTATCCTCCTCTGTGCTTGTGTCACCTTCTTCCATGATAGCTGTCACCACCTAACCCCAGAGGCCTCCAGCTTGGCTGGTGAGTCTTCGTTAACTCAATATCCCCTACATTCTAGTATCAAACCCGGCACATAGCGCTGCTTAGCGGCACTAGCTGAATGACTGAAAAAAATGTGCAGTGTCTTCTGTCTCCATCCCTCCCACCAGCAACTGAATGGAACATCTTTTAGAATCTGGTCAACAGTTTTATTAAGATGGAATATATTCTGAGCATGAAATGGTTCCGATTGATGTCAAAACAATGAGATGGCTGCTCTGGCAGTCTTCCCCGGAACACATCTGCCTCCACTGAAGCACTGGAAAGTGCAAAACAGAGACTTCATTTCTTGTTAACCCTCTGCTTGAGCCCTGGGTTGGCCCCATGTGGGCAAAGCTCTCTCTCGGTTCCATGTCTTTGTTCCTCTTGGCGCTCCTCATTGAATTCCTTCCCTGCCTTTCCCTCCTGTCCTACACGTCCTTTGGAATCTAGTTCACAAGATTCCTGTCTCCCTACTTTTCCCGACCCAATTTTGAGTGCTTTCTTTGGGTGAACTACCCATGAAACGTAAAGAGATATTAAACTACATGTTTGTGGTGACGGTTCTTTAGGCATTTCCTGTGCAAACATCTTCCCCAGCCAATGTGATAGATTTGTTCTTTCACTGACTGAGTCAACCAAAACATACACGTGTCATGCTTTGAGCTGAGAACTAGGAACAGAAACATGAAAAAGTTAGAAACCCGCCTTTTGGGAGCTTGTACTCTTGGAGAGTAGGGGTTCTAACTGGGAATGATGGGATCCTACAGGTACTGCGCTGAGCCTGAGGCCTCCTTGGGGGTGGAGGATAGCAAAGCATGCTGGGATGAATAGGTGAACAGCTATCCCTTCTCATTCCCACCTCTTTTTTCCACCAAGGTGCTTCCACTCTTTTCTGTTTTACCATTAAATACAAAGGATTCTACCCTCAGAGTGAGTCTGCCAATAATCATGTTGATTGTAAGCTCTCTGATGGCAGAAAGGCTGTCTTCATCCTGCTTTCCAAAGAGTGGCATAGACAGTAACAGGTCAGGGTCTTCATCAACAGAAGACACTAAATCCATACCATAATGCAAGCACCTGGTTAGATTCCTCTGGGCAAGCATAGGTTGTCAAGATTAAGTTCATTGGTTTATTGTGGTCTTCGGTGGGCTGTGATGCCCAACCATTCCTTCACCGCCCCCCTCCTCCCAGATTTTGGGAACTGCCTCCTCTTCCCATGCACGTGAAGGCTGCGGTGGCTGCCATGTCATTGCAGTGTAGCCACGTACCCGCTCACCATTGACTGGCCTGGGGAAGGACAATTGTGAGCAGGGCCCATTGGTTTTCTTCCTTGGAATTTTTTGGAAATGAAACTGACCATGTTATCTCTGGAAGCTCAAGCTATTAAATATAAACCTTGATAGTTGCCAACTTCCATGGATTATAGAAGCCAGATTGGGTCCCTTTTCATTTGGGCCAGTTTAAATGAGCTTTATGACTGTAAGACCCAGATATTTTGAACTAGGAACATCATATTATATCACATGAGGAAAGGGATGTACAGGTCACTCATTAATTCAATAGAAAAATAGTAACTTAGCATCTCCTATGGATGAAATGCTGATTTTGGCCTTGGAAACATGGAAGTGAACAAAATGAGCAAGGATCTTAAGTTCTGATTGCCACTGACAAACACTGAAGCGAAAAACATGGCATGTCAGAGGGCCATAGATACTGTGAACTAAACAGGAAAGTGGAGAACAGTGAGGGGAGGGTTGAGGAGAGATGGTGACTAAGCCTCTCCTATGGCACTTAAGAATAAACTAACGCAAGGAGAAAAGAGAGGAAGTGTTTGGCAGATGGAGGAAGTAGTGACCACAAAGGCCCCGAAGTGGTAGTGTGGCCATGTTAGTAGGTTTGAGTTGTTACCGAGAACCCGAGGAACCAATGAGTCAATGCAGGAGGTGAGAGCTGAGGCCACAGAGGCTATGGGGTCCTGCACAGTAGATGTACAGAAGTGGCTGGGCCCCATTCGGTGGAAGAGATGACTGGACCTCATCTGGTGGAACCTTATGGAGAGGCACCTGGGTTCCATCTTGTAGGCCCTTGTAGAGAGATGACTGGGCCCTGTCCCACAGCACCCTGTGGAGAAGTGCCTGGCTCACCTATAGGACCTTGCAGGAGGTGACAGCCCTGTCCTGTAGAATCCTGCAGAGAGGTGACCAGATGCTCTCCTTTAGCACCTTGGATAGAGGTGCCTGGTCCTGCTGCTGTGGTTCCAAGTGCTAGGTCAAAAGCTGAGGCCTTTGGATTTCATTCTGAGAAAGACCTCGAGTTAAAGAGCGTTGTGTTCTGAGGTATGTTTCATGGCATCCCTCTGTGCACAGAGGTGACCCTGTGAGAGAAGAGGCCAGAAGAGAAGCAGGGAGCACAGTGAGGAGTCAGCTGCAGAAAATATGGCAAGAGATGTGGTGAGTTGGGCCCGGAAGTAGCATTGGAGGATGTTGGGAGGGTTATTTCTGGAATCGCTTCCCAGAGAGCCAGCTGGGTTCTGATTGCATAGTTAGTAATCGCAGCAACACAAGGAAAGATGGCATGAACGTGCTGTCATTCTTGGTATCTGAGACATTCAAGTCACTTGTGCAAGATGGTGTAGTGCTCACCTATAATCTACACACATCCTCCTAATACTTAAATCATCGCCCCTGAATAAATAATTTCTAGATTACTTTTAATACCTGATACAAGGTGAATGCTGTTGTACTGTATTGTTTAGGGAACAGCGACAAGAAAAAAGGTCTGTATATTTTCAGTACAGATGCATTTTTTATTAACACTTTTGAACCATCGTTGGTTGAATCCACAGATGCTAAACCTGTGGATGCAGAGCCTACTGCATGAGCAAGATGTGGGAAATGCCACGGGGCAGGCTCCTCAGGGGAGAGGGGAAGAATGCACGGGAGTTAGAGGATGACAGGACCTGAGTACAGATGTGAGCGTGAGCTAGGGCTGTGGGGATGGAGAACGGTCTGTTGTAGTCAGAGACAGTGAATGGAGGGATAAATAGCAGGTGGGCTTGGGTCATGGAGGGGCTTGTTGGACTGAGACCCCAGGGAATAGATAGCTGGAACCTACCTCCTCCTCGGTGAGCCAAAGTATGTGCACAGGTTGGTGCTGTGCAGGTAGGGCTAGAGATGGAGCTAGCCCGTGGGCTGTGGGGAGTGGGTGCAAAATACAGACTCTCCAGGGTGTCAGGTGGCTTTTCTGGAGTGAGTGAGGGTGACAGCAGAGATATGATGGTGCACTAGTGATGCAGGAGTGTGCCGGGCCGGCAGCTCTGGCCTGGGGAGCCAGCTGCGCCCAGGTGATTGCAGCATGCGGGCTCTTTGGTCCCCAAGAAGTTGTTACCAGCCTGGATCCAGACTCAGCAGACGGCTGGTTTTTCTTTTTACCTGTAACTGTTGCCAATGGAGGGCGACAGAGCCTCACACTGGGTGTGCCCCTGGCTCCTTTGTAGGCATAGCACAGAGCACTCCAGGCTGTGCAAGAAACAACCTCAGTGCATAGCTGGAGTCCAGCCATGGAATGCAAGACATACAAGACCCACTGTTCTAGTCCCAGTCTCAGAAGACTGGAGCCCCAGGGAATGAATTTCTGGATATTACCTCCTCTCCAATGACCCAAAGTACGTGCAGAGGCTGGGGCTGTGGAGGGTAGGACCAGGAACTCAGATGGAGCTGGCCCATGGGCTGCTGTGTGCGGCCCCCGAAAACATCACTCAGGAGCCGGGAGTGGTGGTGCACGCCTGTAATCTCAGCACACGGGAGGGTGAGGAAGGAGGATTGTTGTGAATTCGAGACCAGCCTGGGCTACAAAGTGAACTCAAGGCCAGCCTGAACTGCATAGCAAGACCCTGTCTCAAAAAGACAACAAGAAAAACCCCCCAAAATAAAAACCCTCACAAACAACAACAACAACAACAAAATCACTCAGTGGTGAAGCCAGAATCCACAACTACCAGGAGGTGGAACAATGCATCGGGTTTAAAGGGCTAAACAGAGAAGCCACATCTGACAAGATGAGCTACAAGTTGGAAAGAGTGGGGAGGTGTCAAAGACTGGAGCATTTTCTGAGGTGTTAAAATCAGATGTGTACTTAGATATGTGTTAGTCAGCTTTCTGTCACTGTGCCAAATATCTGAGATAAACAATTGGGAAGGAATAAAGATTTATTTTGGTTTATGGCATCAGAGATTTCAGTCCATCGTCATTTGGCCTTGTTGCCTTTGGGCCTGTGATGAGGCAGAACAATTTTCCAATAGAGGGAGAGGGAAAAGAAGTGAGAGGGGAGAGAGTGTGAGAGAGAGAGAGAGAGAGAGAGAGACAGAGAGAC